>CAEGAG010067699.1:0-15798 GCA_903067065.1 Brachyrhaphis terrabensis | reverse complement strand
GGACTAAATACACAGGGAGGCAATCAGGGAAACAAGACACACCTGGGAGTAATCAAGGGAGGACGGGACAACAGGGAGACTAATAGACACAGAGAACTCGAACATAAACACAGAAAAAACACCGAACACTCAAAATAAAACACACAGAGAACACGGAACATGACACCCTCACAGTTGGTTGTCTTCTGAGTCACTCAGGTGGATAATTCAAAGGTCTCAAAGCGAGTGCTGACCCAGTAGTTCGCCCAGTTCACCTCTAAGTGAAGTGGAAATCTGGGAAACTTCTGCATCAGTGGTCAGTTTGAGCTGGACAAGTCGGACATTTGGGCAGAATGCATTTCTTTAAAGGGCATTGTGTTTATCTATTAAAAGATTGCACTTTGGCCTGGATATTTGACCTTTAACATACGGTAAGGAGAAACATATTTCCAGTTGTTAGAACTGTTGCTGCCTTTCTGCAGAAAGTTCAGATGTTGGGAACTCTGGTTTCCTCCCAGATACATGCATGTTAGGATAATTGGTCTCTTTAAACTGCATGTTTGTTTGTCTCTGCGTTGCCCTGTGATGGACCTGTGACCCGTCCAGGAGAGCAGTGGACAGCTGCTTGTGTCTTTTGTGTATTTTGACAGATAGCTGTGGGCATTTATCATATTGTTTACTATTTATTGTGATAAATTTCTTATCATGACGAGATTTTGATTCATTATTGTCAATAAATTTCAACTAATGATGTTTAACCCCTCCTAAAATTGTCCTTATTGCTGTTTGTTCAATAAAAGTGCATGAATAAATATCTATAAATTTGAAAATATGATTAATGCAGTTACTGTATGCATTTCAGGGATACAAATTACAGTTTTTATGTGACTAGTGTCTTAAAGAAACGAATTACAAGTGGTGATTTTCTAGAGCAGTATTTGTATTTGTGTTTGTTGCTATGCTGTGCTTTCATATCTGTACAGTTACCTGAAAAATAAGTATTGAATACTTCTAACACTTTTATCGTTTTCACAATGTTACCACAAAACATTGTAATAAAACTGTAAGTCCTGTAAGTAATACTGAGCAGCATGCAGCGACAGTGGAGAGGAAAAACTCCCCCTTTAACAGGAAGAATGCAATAATATTACTTCCAATGACAATGAATCATTCTTATTATTTGTGTTTTATTTACGCATATTTTATGTTTTAAATGTCTAGACAAGGGGTCTGCAAAATGGTTCTTTGGACTTTACACAGTGGTTTTTAATATCATGGATAAAAATAATAAACCAGCCAAAATATTTAAATATAGATACAATATCTAATGCAGGTTTTAGCAGTTTTTTATGGAAAAATTGCATTAAATTTCCGCTACAGAATGTCACTAAAAGTACCAAACACCAAGTATTTTTCTTGTCTGTAGGTTGAAAACTGTGTCTTTTATATATTTTACATTACAATCAATGCCCTGCAGAAGAAAAGGTGTTTATCATATTTTCGCTAAAATGTTGTGCTTTCTTTTAATTTTAAAACCCAAAAGTGTAAATAAAGTTGTTATATAAGAATGACAACACATTTCCTGCAGTAGATGTTGATCAAAATTATAAGTTGTCTTTTTTTAAAAGGTTATGTAACATTTTTGACTTGTTTTGTTGAGTAAAAATGTCTCTTTGGACTGTAAAGACTGCAGACTCAGTGTTTAATATTTCAATCTTTTATTATTTATAGTTCCTGCAATGTTGCAGAAAATTAAGTTCTTATATCTTCATCAATTTCAGAAATTGTTTTTGTTTCTAGCAAAAGTATAATAAAATCTTTTGTGTTTCTCTTCTCCACAGATCCCAAATCTCAGTGTTTTAAAAGGCACGCTTTAAATTACCTTCAGGAAATAGGAAACGGTTGGTTTGGGAAGGTAAGATCACCGCCTGTACCTCACTTTTCAAAGTTATCCCGTTATTCACGGGTTTTGATCCTTCCCGGCGTTCTCTCTCCTCTCTGATGTTTAATCCCGTCCACTGATTAGATCACAAATCATAAATCAGGCGACTGCGTTTATCACCACTCTGCTTCTGCTCCCGGCCCTCTTCCACATCCCGGTCCATCTGTTGTTTGCAGGTGATCCTGGCTGAAGTGCTGTGCGACTGCGGCTCGTCTCAGGCTGTGGTGAAGGAGCTGCGTGTGAGCGCCAGCCCCCTGGAGCAGAGGAAGTTCCTGGCTGAATCGGAGCCGTACAGGTGGGAGCGGCTGCTCAAGATGACAACACTGTCTGAAGGCTGCAGTCAGATTTATAATCCACGACCACATTTACTGTCACCCATCATTAAGCCTTAAAAAGCATAGCAGAAGCAAAATTTCACTGGAAATAATAATAAAAAATGCCTTTAATTTAATTTGCCTTCATGCTCCTGTGGTTACAGTTGCACTTATTATTCAGAGTTTTAAAGTTCACTGGATTGTCGGTTACAATTAATGACAAATTGAAGTGAAGGATAATATAAATAGTGACCAAAGAACCCAGAACAACCTCCAAAGAAACTAAAGATGAGCTCCAAGGTCAAGGTTCATCAGTGTTAGATTGCTCCTTCGGTTGTTGTTTGAGTCAAAGTGGACTTTATGAGAGACAATAGAGGAAAGCAAAGCATAAATGAATGAGACTGAATTTGCCACAATGCATATTGACAAGCCACATGGTTTCTGTGAGAATATCCTTTAGACAGATGAAACAAAACTGAAGCTTTCTGACAAGACACATACGTCCACAGACACAAAAACGGAGCAAACCAAGAAAAGGACGTGAGACATGGAGGAGCCTCAGTGCTTTCAAACCAGCCCTGCTTAGTCTGCTGTAATCAAACTTTGATTTGTTTGTTTGTTACATGAGGTTTGAATGTGCAATCAAACTCTGATGTGGAACAAAAAATATTCATGATAACAAATTATTGATTTACTCTACTCTGTAATATATTCAATTTATTAGTGTCAGCTCACAACAAATGTCATCTCAAGGTACTTTACAAAAAAAGTAATTCCTATTCATGTGCTCTGTTAGGAAGCATCAGATCTCTGATGTATGATGGAGCTTCATTATTCAGGGGTTTACATGTGAGAAGGAGAATCTTAATTTATATTCTTAAGCCAATGAAGGGAAACTAAAACAAGATAAATACGATACATATTTTTAACTTTCATCACAACTCTCACTGCAGCAAATCTAAATTTGCTTCGACTTTTCTTTAGAAAAACAGCCACTATCACTATTTATCAATAAAACCAGCCAGAAAGTGAAATAACCTTCAGAGTTTTGTTTTTACTGCAGCTGTATGATAATAAAACTTGTTCTAGACAGTAAGAGCTGAGTAATTACAGGGTGATAGATCTGGGTAACGTTTTGGCTTTAACCCAGATTTATTTGTCTATGAACAGCTTTGTCTTTGTTGCCTCTGTCGTCTCTTAAAGAGATTTTTCTTTTGCTTTGTCTGTCACTCTTCTTGCAGGAGCCTGAAGCATCCTAACATCCTCCAGTGTCTGGGGCAGTGCAGTGAGAGCATCCCCTTCCTCCTGGTTATGGAGTTTTGTCAGCTGGTAAGTTCAAATTTCATGGAAATGGGAAAACACTACAGTAGATGTCATGGAAAGTACATAACCTTATTAGTCACAAATAGAAACTTCAATCTATATTATAATCTGTAAATTCTTTGGGGGATTTTGATCCAACTTTGGATATCTGACTGAGATTGCTGCACAACAAACCAGCTTCAAATATTTCCATACTTTTATCCCAATAGAATAAAATGAGTTGCATTGTGACAAAATGTAAAAAATTGCAAGGGCTATGAATACTTTTTCTATACTTTTATTATAAAATAAATAAATTTAAGGTCCACTGGATTTTATTTTTGGCAATTTATAGATCATTTATGTCACTTTTTGCATTTTGTAACCATCTTTTAAAGACATTACACGAGGAACGCTCTGCTATGTCTGTGTCAGGAAAACTGTGGATGATCTATTGTTTCGGTCGGTTTGTTTTCCCGTTTCTCAGCTGGCACAATCTGTGACTCATTAGCAAAACCTTAGGAGTGACTCTCAGGCCAAACAGAGACACAAGCAGATCAATCCCGATGACAACAGGGAGAAAAGCCAAACAACGCAGAGTTCTCTTAGACGGCTTCAGGAGAAAAAAAGACTCTCCTGTTTTCTGCCTCTCACACATTTTCCATACTGATTTTATTCTCTTTCAGTTCTTGTAACACAAATGAATAATAAAAAGGTTGCCAGCTCATTACCAAATTCCCCAGTTGCTTTTTTTGGGGGGGGGGTTGACGTTCTGGGATGGCAGACGTCTAGTAATTTATGTTTTTACTGCAGGATTCACATACACAGTCAGCATTGCTGCAGCTTTTTCCGTTGCATCAAAACACATACAAACCTAGAAACAAACCGGAGCTGACTCCTCCTCCTGCTAAACATACAGAGCTAATGTTGTGCAACTTAGGGAGACCTGAAGCGCTACCTGCGAGCCCAGAGGAAGTCAGATGGGATGACTCCAGACCTGCCAACCAGGGACCTGCTGACTCTTCAGAGGATGGCCTTCGAGATCACTTCGGGTCTGCTGCATCTCCACGAAAACAACTACATTCACAGGTCAGTCAGGAGTTTCCTTTCACTTCATCTCATTAAAGCAACGGAAAAGAAGGGGGAATTTCTGATCAGGTTTTTGTGTGTGTTTTCTCTGTAGCGACTTGGCTTTAAGAAACTGCCTTCTGACCTCTGACCTCACTGTCAGAATAGGCGACTACGGCCTCTCACACAACCATTACAAGGTGCGTTAATCTAAGTTTGAATGTTTTTCAGAAGTGGACAAATTAAACTATCATGATGAATTGATTAATAAAATAACGCCAATTAATTTAGTAACCAGTTAATTAATTAATTGTTAACTGAATATACAGACTCAAAAAAGGCCATCTACTAAAAGAACAACATATTCAGAGCAATAATTAGGTCACAAATACATTTTGGGTTTAAGATAAAAACAAATCCGTTTTTTGTCAGTAATTGTGTTCTACCCATATCGTTTTTGCTTCACCCGGATAAAATTCTGCAAAAAATAACTCCTTTAGCTCTCCAATTATGAATCTGCTAATCAAAAAAAAAATGATGTTGAGTCAAACAGAAAGGGTTGAACTTTTCAGATGTTGATCTGATAGTTTTGGATGTTTCCTTTGCTACAAATGATCACTAAATGAATGCTATGTTGTCACATTTTAGGAAATAAAATGTTTATTTTATTATTTAAAAAATGTATTAAATTATTTGTTTATTTGTATTTATAAATATTTATAATGTTGTATAAAATAAGCTTAATTGGCTAAATGAAAAATCTGCAGAATATGCCAACTTTTTTAAACAATTAATCAGAATAATCAGTTAATAGAATAATAATTGGTTTCAGCCCTAAATTAAACCGTGTCAATAACACATGTTGGTGCATTTGTTTCTGAAGGAGGACTATTACCTGACTCCAGACAAGCTGTGGATCCCTCTGCGGTGGATTGCTCCTGAGCTGCTGGAGGAGTACAGAGGATCCCTGATTGTTACGGATCAAACCAAAACCAGCAATGTGTGGTAATCAAGTTTTTCTTTATATCATTGCTGAAAAAAACCTGAGCTGATGACCCCTGACATGTTGGAGACAATCATCTTATAACAATTCACTACAGCTCCTTCACATTTATTGGCAACACGGCTAAAGATGTGCAAGAAGCCTCAAAATAATTTAGTTTACTGAGCATCAGCGTATTCTGAAAGAGAAATATTACTGCTGTTAGTTCTCTATTAATGACCTTTAGGAGTCCTTTGCTTTCCTGCTCATTGTTCATGGTTGCAAATTAAACCACGGCTCCTAAATGCATCAGCTTTGAATTTTACAATCATTGCTTTCAGTATAGATATGTTCAAGTTTGGACATTTAGCCATTTTCTAGAGAGTGATTTAAGTTTCCAGACTTTACTTTTGTTACGTTATACAAAAAACAACTTTGCATTTAGATTATAAAATTTTATTTTATTTTATTTTTTTGCATTGCAACCTGAGATTTTGTCCAGTTTTTGAGTTGCGAACAGATTCAGATTTAGATTTATTTGTGTCCCAAATGGGCAATTAATGTTACAGCAAGTATAAAAACTAAAAGGCAAAGAATCACATTTTTTTTTTTTAAAAATGTCTGGATTGTATAAATAATCACTCTCTTCTCTGACTATTTTCTAATACTTTTAATATTTTTGCAGGTCTTTAGGGGTGGTGATCTGGGAGCTTTTCGAGTTTGGTGCTCAGCCCCACAGACACCTGAGCGATGAAGAGGTGCTGACCTTCGTCATCAGGGAGCGACAGATCACTCTGGCCCAGCCTAGACTTAAACTCTCACATGCGGATTACTGGTTAGTACTTAATTGCTGTTTGAATCTATAAATGTCACAAATCATTCCAATGCAATCATGTCATATGGACAGATTTTATTCACACATTCAGAGTTGCGATATAATGCAGCCAAATTCAGTTTTACAAACCAAACTTATGTTTATTTATTGTTTTTTTCGCTAAGGTATGAGATCATGCAGTCCTGCTGGCTCCCTCCATCCCAGCGGCCTTCTGTAGCCGAAATCTTTCTCCTCCTCTCGTCTCTCCTGGCCGCAGAGCGAGGATTGTCAAAGAGGAGCATGGGGGAAGAAGAAGAAGAGGATGAGGAGTATGAGGAGGGCAGAAGAAGGAGAGGAGAGAGTGACGAGTCATTTGAAAGACGCTGGGATCTACTTCGTCCACCCGCCTTTCAGAGTGCAGCGAATGAGCGGCACAGAGACAGAGAGTACTGCAGGGACAGCAGAGACAACTCCTACCCTTTACTGGACCCTGTGGGGAACTGCATCACCCCATCCTCCTCTGAACTGGACGACATCCTCACAGTTACAGAAACCAGCAAAGGCTTGAACTTTGAGTATTTCTGGGAGAAGGCTCACGCCAGACGAGGTTACAAACCTCTCCCTCCCCCTCAGCCGATCCCAACTGTGAACAATAGCCACAGACAGTCTTTAGACACGCCCACTGTGGTGCCGGTGATAAGTGCCCGCAGCCCCTCGCTCGCCAGCGAGTACTACATCCGCCTAGAGGAGCACACTCCCCAGGACAAGTCTCCAACTCTTAAAGGCAAAGCTCAGTCCTCCTTACGATCTGATTCGGTTTGTCCTGGAGACGTGGAGCTTGTGGAAATCCGTAGTGGAATGCTGGGAAAAGAGCGAGTCCCCTATCGCGCTGCAGACAACAGTGGGAAGACGCTGCAAACTATCCGATCAAGCGAGGTGAAAATCCAGGTGCCCAACACAGGAGTGGCCGAGTTCAGAGACACTTCAAGCAGAGTGACAGACTTCTCAGTGGTGGATCTGGGTGATGATGATGATGATGATGTGGAGAAGAAAAAGAGCAGGGAAACAGATACAAAATCTCCCACAGTGCTCCAGGCTCCAGTCCTCCCTCCCAAACCCCGCTCAATGTCCATGTCCTCTTCCAATCACCTTCACTCCCGGCCTCTCCCAGCGCCTCCGCTTGGATACAGAGGACTGCCTCACTACACCATCGGTGGAAAGATTGAGACGGACCCCCTTCACATGAGCTCCTGCCCGTCCTCCGCCTTTGATCACCTCGGCTTCCATCGGTCCCGACAGACTCTGCCCCCATCCCCGTCTCTCTCCCCCTCCATCCCACCATCCAGCCATCCCATTTACCCTCAGATGTGTCCTCCACCTCTACCCCCACACTCCAAACCTCAACGCAGCATCCCAAGCTACAACCCAGCTGACAGATACTCAAGATACACAAAGACACACATGCAGAGATCCAACAGAGACCCACTATCCTGTGACATGTCCGACAGAGAGCCGGACAGGAGGCATGCACCATCAAGCCACAACTTCAAGGAGGAATGTCATCCCCGTATGAAAGACTTTGATTCCCCCATTCGTAGGGAAAATCCTCTGCGGCCCATTTATCGAAACCCACCCCGTCCTCAGCATGCAGATTCCCAGATTGAGAGGCAGTCCTCGTCTAGTCCTACCTACTCAGATGAGGATGACTCTCCCTTCGCCTCCCCTGAGAGACACAGCAGTCGGACCACAGTTGCTCACTCCAGCCTGTCAGAAGATGCAGACCCAGCCACCTCTGAGCTCTTCTCCAGGGGAATGAAGAGGACCCAGTCACGGCTGGACACTATTCTGCCTACCATTTGGAGGGAAGATGCCGAACTTCAGGCAGAACGAGTTGCAGCAGCCAAAAAGTCTCCAATGCACCTGTTTCTAACCGAGATATCGAGCGTGACAGAGTCGAGTGAGCCCAAGTCCAAGACCTTGTGGGATGGGGAGAAGGAAGAAAAGAATGATGGAGAGCGATGGGGGAACTTTCTGCTGCACAACAAGGGAATGCGCCGTTCCCAATCACTGATCACTGAGATAGGCTCGGCAGGACAGTCATCAGGACAGGAGAAGCAATTCCAAAGGACAGGAGTTGAGGAGGACAAGGCATCATTCCAAGGGGATCTTTTCCTCACAGAGGTTGACACAGACAGAATGGACACGGACAAGGATGAGGAAAGCGATCCAGTTAAATACCTGTATCCTGCAGGATCCAGGTTGCACCCCTATGTCTGCTCTCCTGACCTTTCATCTAACAAAGACACTGAAGACGGCAGCACAAAAGGTATACGGAGATCCCGATCTCTTCTGTCAGAGAGGGAGAAACAAGAATCTGAAATACATCTTGCTGAGACTGAGCCACGAAAAACTGAAATGACCAGAGAGGAGTTCCTGAAAGAAATCCAATCAGCAGAAACTTTTTTGACTGAAATCATATCCAGACAAAGTGCTACCACAAATAAAGATGAATCAGATCCATCCATCTCCCCTACTCCATTGTCACCTGAATACGAATCCATATGCATCGACCCAAACTCTGCTCAAACCATCACATTCCAGTCAGAAAGCTCCATACGAGCATCCAACAAGGGGAAAGAAGAGATACACACTGAGGCCATCTATGCACAAGTGACCAAACGGGCAAAGAAGAGTGAGATTAAGGTCTCCATCAGACCCGAGATCCCGATTCTCCACATAGGATCAAACAAACAACCTCTTAAATCATGCAACCAAGGAAACAATGCTGATCACTGCCAGACTGGAGAGTTTGTGCTCTCAGAAATAATGCCCAAAAATGGTTTATTGCACAGTGAAACTGATGAATGTCAGAAGGAGGAGGAAGAGTGTTCAGATGGACCTGCCTTACCTGCCAGAGGGGAACTAATAGACCCTGCAGAGTTATCTCCTTCTGAATCCACTGAGTCCAACACTGTGATACTACAGGAGAACAAGTCTCTCATTTTAAATCAAACAAAGACTACTGTTGTTGTAGGAAATGGTGAAATGATGAAAGAGCACCTACAGGTCTGCAGTTCTCAGATAGAAGATCAAACGGAGGGGAAATGTGGTGGAAACACAGCTGCTCTGGAGAGAAATGGAGAAAATTTCTTTCAGCACAAATACAATGATCTGGAAAAGTCTGTCATTCAAAGCGAAATTAACTGTGAAGTCACTCCGAACACTCCAGATCATGACCTGTCCTCTGACATCCTCACTCCCACTGACTCTGTCCTGTCACCCATGACCTCCAGCTCGGTGGACGGCCTCACACCCAGTGATTCCTGGACCGGAGCAGGAAGCGGCAGCGGGTGGCGGGTCCTGGGAAACGAAACCCCACACAGAGACTCTGCCTATTTCTCCGACAACGACTTAGAGGGTGATGTGATGAACAGAAGGAGCAGCGATGGACCAGGGTCCAGACAAAGTGGAGGCCGAGGGGGCGAGCGGGGAGCGCTCACAGGGATAGAGGAGAAGACTGAAGAGGAGGGGGAAGCAGGAGACAAAAGCCCCTTACGAAGTACTTCACATGCATCCCGTACCAAAACAAAAAGTGGAAAAGAAAAGACTGATGAGAATTGTGAAAATGACTCTTACTACTTACATTGTGAAAAAGATATACTAAACAAAGGGCTAGAGGCTGTGCACAGAGACGATTCAGGCATTTTTCACAATCACAACGAGAGCAAAAAATCCACATTGCTGCATGATGATCATCAAGTCAAGGACTGTGTTGACTTAATTGATAAGCTGTTTTCAAAGTTAGACGAAGAACCTCTGAAGAACCTTTCACACAGTGGTGGGTATGTGATAGACAGCCACTATACAGATAGCATAATATCCGAGATAACGGATTATAAATGCACAGATTCTGAAAAGAGCAACTTGAATCTGCACTCTAAGAGTCCCAGTGGGACAAAGAGCTTGATCAACTCCGTGTCTGGCATTGTTGAACCAGATACGACAGAGAGGGATCTCACTGCTCAAAGGTCTTTGAAATCTGGGAATGCAACAGTGGAATCTGAGTCCAGATTGTCCAAAATGAGTGAAGTTCAAAACAATGATAACTTGCACAGAGAGGATAAAGTTAGTCTGACTAATCTGTGTACTGAGCAAGGTGTTGAAGAAATGGTTTGTTTGGACCACAATGAGCTGGGAGACCTTCACTGCTCCGACCACAGAGTAGATGGGGAGGTCAGAATGGAGTTGGATACACATCAAGCCTCTGCAGAGTCTTGCGAGGGCCAAGATGTGATGGCTGAGGACTGGTGGAGTGCCGTGGAGGAGGATGAAGAAGCACCGCCCTCTGGAGTTGTTACTGGGGAAATTGACTGTCACCGTTTGATGGAATCAGGAGAACAAAATAATCAGTGGGCTTCTCCAGAGAAAAAGCAACAAGAAGTAGAGCTAAGATCAGAATTTTTTGCGGGGTTTAACAATAGGAACTGGGGGATTCAGGAGAAGTATTGGGAATCTGAAGAAAACGATGAACGTGCAGGAAGGGAGCCTCACCCTTTTTCAACAGAGTCCAGAAATGAAACTGGGACCAATGAAACACACGAACTGAGCTGCAGTATCGCTGCATGTGAAAAAGTAAGAGACTCTGAAACCCAGCAGTCTGCAGCAGATATCCAACAAGAGGAAAATATTGAGAATCTGGAGGAAATCGATGATTTTAAGAGCGGCACAATGAGTAAAATCTGTGATATTGAAGTAGAGAATATGGAAACTCCAGAAGAAGAGAGGTTTGTAGAAAGGCAGATTCAGGACAGAGGGTGTTTGACAGACATGGAGGAGAATCAAAACTTCAACAGAATGACACAGAATCAACTCCACAGAGAGGGACAAGCATCAACTGAACATGTTGATTCTGAGAACCACTTCAGCCATTCTTTCCAGAATGACATCTCAAGTATATCCATCAGCATCACTGAACCTCCTCAAGGTAACTCCGCCAACCTAGAAAACGATGAATCAAGCTTCAAACAAGAAGCCGAGCATAGCCCATGGCTTGCTACACAGTCTTTAGAGGAAAGTCTCCAAAAAGTTAATGAGGATTACAGAGACGCTGCCCTTCAGTCCGGAGCGGAGGAGCTTAATCAGTCATATCAAGAGGTAGACAATTTCAGCTCTGTTGATTTCCCTAGTCCGCCGCCAAGCATAGACCTCGATGTGCAAGATGATAAACTGGAGAGTTTAGATGACTCTTTTCCTAGTCCGCCACCGTCTGTTATAGAGGCAGAGGAATTTATTACTGCCATAAATCCGGAAGACTTTGGTGCTGGTCCAGAGACTGAGTCGTATATTTCCCCAGCGAACAGCACAGCTGTCTCGGCGCCATCTCTGCAAGAGCTACCACCAGCTACAACTCAGAATAAAGGGATCTCCGCCAACCTGAACTCTCCTTCTGTACACATAACACTGACTGATGACAACAACTTTACTTCAGACATTGAAGATGTTTGTCATAGCTTCACCCAGAAAACCTCACCTGCAGGTCCTTCTACACAGCAAGATCTCTTGAAAAACATCCCAGCATTGCTGATATCAGAGTGGAAAGACCTGGACGAGGAGCCGCTGGAGGATTTTGAAAAACTCGAACAACTCTGTTGCATCTCTGGGGATGAGGAGGAGACATTGGGGGAACTTTTCTTGGGGAATCTGGAGCTTCTGGAGTCTTTGAAGAAAACAGCTGATCAGAAGGGCAGTGATGCAGAAGAAGGTGATGACTTCTCAACTCCTGAGGCTGACAGAGGGGATTTAAAGGCAGAAGATGTCTCTGATAACTGCAATAAGTTGATTGAATCTGAGCAAACAATCCTGTCACAATCAGTGGAGAAGATTGATGAGCAGAGGTCACCAGGTCAAACACCCGATGTCAAGGATCAGGGATCTTTATCCAAGATGACAACCAGAAATGGCCTCATGATGCAGGTGAGTGTGTGGTCTAACTTCTTACATGGTTTCTGTTCACTCAGCTCCCTTACTGGGTCACTCTGGTGTTGCAGGTGTGTGAGGAGAGACTGCAATTCTCCCTCAGTGAAAACGTGAAAACAAACATGCTTTGGGGGTCGGCTGTGAAAGAGACTGTGACACTTCGGCCGTGGGGGGAACAAGTCAAGGAAAGCTGCAGCAGGTCCGTGGAAGACCAAAGAAAGGATGAGAGGTATGAAGGCAGATGGAAACATACAGAGGATTGGAGGAAATTAGATTATAGTGCTTGACTCCTTTGGCTAATTTCACTTTTTGTGGTGTCATGTTTTTACATCATCACAAACTTCAGTTTATTTCATATGCTAGATCAAATCAAAGTCATGATTAATTAAATACACGCACAAATATGTTTACATTGTCACAACTTAACATTGCTGTATTTGCATCCGGTCCCTTTAACTCTAATACTCCTAAATAAGATTCACTGCCTTTGGAAAGCACCTAACTAGTCATGCCACCTTTTTGTATTCAACATAAAGCTGTTTTTTTAGGTTTGTAACTCTGGAGGAACTGCAGAGAGTCACAGTGCATTTTGTGGCAAACAAGAAGCACATCACCCTGAACACACACACAATGATGTATCTTTGCTGGAAAGGGCCACAAAGTCCTGACCTAAATTCAAATTAATTTCACAGACGCTCTCAGTCTGAACTTTGGCTAATTTACGACGAGAAATTGATAAAAACTTCAGTTTCTGGATTTGCAGTGATGAAAGAGACAAACCCCAAAATTTAATTATGCCTCAGAGGGGATCAATAAAAGCGCATGCCACCATTTTCAGATTTTTATTTACCAAAAAATAAAGAAAACCATGTACCATTTTCCTTCCAGTTTACGATCACGATGTGTTTAGTGTTGCTCTGTCAAGTGAAATCACCTCTAAATACATTGAAGTTTGTGGATTTTAGCAATGACAACAATTAAAGTTAAAGTGATGTAATTATTCTTGCAACACTTTGTACACCGATGATAAGATGATTGCTTTTGTAGAATATTTCTGTGATTTTAAAATAGATGGGGGTTTTTGTCTGAGGTATTATATAAGCACTACAGACGCCATTTATGTGAACTCTGTGATAATCTTGAAAATTATTTGCTCGTTTCAAGTGCTGCTCTTCCTTCCTTCTGCAGTCAGCATGTTGCCATTTTTCCCGCTCTGTGTCTCTGTGGGAAGCATCAACCTCTTAGCAGCAACCCACAATCTGTAAATTACAGCTTTTGATTAAGATTTGAATCCTGTATTGAGGATCTGAGACTTGGTTCTTTAGCTGAACTGTTAAAAGGAATACAAATAAGAAATTTCCTTTAAATAAGGACTTTCTTGCATGATTGTTTAGTGCAATTTCTTACAAATGTATGTGCCAAAACTTTGATACATAAAGCTAAAGCTATCTGCTATATGCCTGAAACATAAATGTCTTGGTATACAAATAGTGTCATACTATATTTAGGATGTAATATATATTTTTCTTCACAGCCAAGAGGAGCAGGAGGCTTCCCTTAACCAAGAGCCTCTCATTGAGTCTGATAAAACTGAACCTGAGCCGCTCACTGTGATTGAACAACCTGAGATCACTGCATCTCAACCTGCTGCAAACCAGGCAATGAAAGGTATCTTCATGCTGCAACACAAAAAGCTACTTTTTCGTTTAGTCCTTTTCCTCTGCTGACATGGTTTGTTTGCTTTTATTTTTTCCTTCTTCTAAAATTTCCTCGTCATTTAACCAGATTATAACCTGGACATTGTGTCTCCTACTTATTTCTGCAAAGTTAAAGTTAAATGTTACACAAAGTAAACTTACCCTACTCTTGGGAAGTCAGGTTATCTCACAGACGAGTTAAGTTTAGATTTAATGCACTTGTGCTCATTATTTAATGTTTCTCACAAAGAAATAAACATCATACTTTAATTTTAGTCTTACTATTTTGTTACCTCTGATTGAGCTTCATAATTCTACCTTAGAATAATGACAAGACAAAAAAACAAACAGCAACAAAAATACTCTTTAGTCAAGCTGCACAAGGTAGCTGACAGAGTAACGATCTGATAATTAGTAAAGAAAGCCAGGGGCGACATGTACTGAAGGACGAAGATGTGACAGACATTTTTATGCTTTTGGATGTTTTGGTCATTTTGTACAGCAGAATGTTGCTCAGAAACATTTTTGGTTTGATCTCGAGTCAAAAGTCCAATTGTCCAAAGAGGAATCAGAACCAACTATGATAGTTCCATCAAAGTTGATGGAACTATTGTGTAATCTTAAATCTTCAGGAGAATAATACACAATTAGGCTAAACTTATATGTGAGATTTTACGTTTGACAAATTATGTCAAAATCATACCGTCTGTTGAGTTTGTTGTCCAACTAACAAATTCACCCATTGTCCTAGAAGAAAATATTTTTAAAGTCACTTTTTCCCTCAATACAAGTGCAAAATATAACATTTTTGTTCAGCTAAAAGGACACTTTCATAGCAAAAAGCTGCAAAGGTTTTGTTCAACTGGAAAAGCGCAAAAAGCGGAACTTTTGTTTAAATAGCAAGTCTTACACCTGTCCTACTAGTAACTAGTTGAAGCAGAAATCACTTATAGGTGATTAGTAAAGCAATTAAAAAGGAAGAGTTCAATGAAAGCGTACAACAAATAGTTGAAATAGTCTGAACAGATGAATGGATTTCTGTAGAGTTATGAACCGAAGGTATAATAATGATACATCTTTAGATAATGTTGGTTTTATTTCCTCAAGTAAAACATAATTTTGATAATTCCTGCAAAACTTGCAAATCCATTTGACTCAGTTCATTATCTAAACTCTGTTCCTTTCTTGTTTTAAAGCCAAACTCGCTCGCCTGTCTCTCGCCCTCCCTCCTCTCGCTCTGAATCTCCCTCTCACCCCGAGCGGGAAAGGCGGATTCGGGGACGGTTCGATCGGAAATCGCATCGGAAGACGAAGGGGCCTGTCATCAGGAATCGACGCTGACGACGACGAGGAGGATGAGCAGGAGGACGAGAGCTCCCGCAGGGTGATTGTTGTCACGGAGACGGACGTGGACAAACGAATCGGGCTGAGGAGTCTGTTAAAATCACCCAAGGAGCCTTTGGACAGAGAGCGGGACAGAGGGAGGAATGTGTCCTTCTTCGATGACGTTACAATCTATTTGTTTGATCAGGTACTTCCTGTTTGTTTTACAGTCAACATCTGGAATGATGAGTTTGAATTAAAAGTGATTTAAGTGTCTGTTTCTTTGCTACAGGAAACTCCAACCAATGAGTTGAGCAGCTCAGCTCCTACAAGTCCAGGTTCAGTCTCTGTGAAAAGCAGCAAGCTGGACTTTCATGGTGAGCTCATAAACATCTTATGTC
>CAEGAG010067652.1:0-14183 GCA_903067065.1 Brachyrhaphis terrabensis | reverse complement strand
TGTTCAGTTCCACTAATGAACTTGTTCAGTTCCTCTAATGAACTTGTTCAGTTCCTCTAATGAACTTGTTCAGTTCCTCTAATGAACTTGTTCAGTTCCTCTAATGAACTTGTTCAGTTCCTCTAATGAACTTGTTCAGTTCCACTAATGAACTTGTTCAGTTCCTCTAATGAACTTGTTCAGTTCCACTAATGAACTTGTTCAGTTCCTCTAATGAACTTGTTCAGTTCCACTAATGAACTTGTTCAGTTCCTCTAATGAACTTGTTCAGTTCCACTAATGAACTTGTTCAGTTCCTCTAATGAACTTGTTCAGTTCCACTAATGAACTTGTTCAGTTCCTCTAATGGACTTGTTCAGTTCCTCTAATGGACTTGTTCAGTTCCTCTAATGAACTTGTTCAGTTCCTCTAATGAACTTGTTCAGTTCCACTAATGAACTTGTTCAGTTCCTCTAATGAACCTGATTATTAAGAGTTTTCTGGATCATGAGTCAAACCGGATCTAAAACTCGGTTCACAGGCGCGATTTTTATGCCGATTTTTGTCTGGATTTTCCCTTCAGACAATCTTAAAGACGGTGGATGATCGGGATTATTTAAAGACAGTCATGATGATATTCATGTTGTGTGAATCGGAGATATTTTAACATGTTTGAGACGTTTTTTGTGTGTTTTCTTTCTTGTTGAATATTATTCTAAAACTAAAGCCGTTGCTTCTAAATCGTCGGCCATGTTTGTTTACACTGAAATCACGTTTGATCCCGCGAAGTTATGCGAGATTTCCTGCTTGACATCGCGAGAGAAATCGGTCCGTGTTCTTTTCCACACGCAGCAGGACCAAACCTGTTAGCTCTAGTTTGTCATGTTTGGTGTCAGGTTTTAAATATCAAATGGGAATTTAAAACTCTTTTCAGGCATAAAGTGATGTAGTTTGAGATCATTAATATTGTTATGAAACAATATAATGATCTTAATCCCATCGGGCGTTTAGAGTTAAAAACAGATTAAAACAATGAAGTAAAGCAGCTACAATCCAAGAAACTCCATCTGATTTACAGAGGAACTATTTTATTAAAATATCATTTTGCTCTGCAGGTTTATTGAAGCTTGTAATTCCAGTGTGGGTCATTCTTCTGACCGTCCCAGCCGACCGCTGTGGTTCAGGTTGTCCCTCTCCCAGGTGAGCGGTGGGCGGAGCCTGCTGGCCTCAGGTGCTGCTGCGGTGGCAGGATTTAAATAAAATTGTGAAAAAGAAGAGGCGCGTGGTTTCTAGAACCGTCAGCAGCTGCTGTGTCAACCTGCCACAGGTGTGTGTGAGTGTGTGTGTGTGATTAATCCTTAGTTTGCATGTGTGCAGAGTGTGTGTGGACGCATCTCGGAGTGTTTGTTCAGAGCAGCAGACCTGAACGTTTATAATGCAGACAGCAGCAGCTGTTTGGGCAGATCTGAGATCAGATTCCTGCTTTTATCAGCGGAGCAAACAGAAACCACACAGGTTCTGGTGATGATCAGAACCCGGTTCTCTGGTTCTGGTTGTGGTGAGAGGTTTTCCTGGAACTGCAGCAGGAAGTTCCTCGTAATGTTTTGCGTCTCCTTGAAACCGCGGCGCGGCGTTCCCTCTGCTCAGCTGATGGCCGACCAGCGGCCGAGTATCCCGCTCTGAACCGGACCGGATCGGGTTCCTCTCAGGCTGCTGCTGCTTCAGAGGCTCAAAGCTTCATGAGGAGTTTAGATTTAATAACTTTATGATTTTCAGGTTTTTTTGTTCATTTTAGCTGCAAAAATCAAACGGCTGCTTTTCATTCCTGAAGATTTACAGGATTTCAGTTAAAAATGGAACGTAGTGAAACATCTTTCTGCAATGACAGATCTCTGATTCACTGAACCGTCTGTCCATCCATCCATCCATCCATCCATCCATCCATCCATCCATCCATCCATCCATCCATCTGTCTTAATGATGTTTATCCAGTGAAGTTGTGGTGATTTTCTCCTTAGGGAAGACAATAAGTGTGTTAGATTTCCTCTGAGTGTGTGTGTGTGTGTGTGGGGGTGTGATGTGTTTTTAGGCAGCAGTCGGTTCTGTAAAGTTTTGGACCGGGTTCAGAGGTCCATGTCTGCAGAGCTTTTAACAAACAACTTCAGCTAATTATACAAAACAAATCTGAAAGCTTTTATTCAGTTATTAGAGGAAAGCAGTTAATTATATTCCAGCCGCAGCGTTTCAGACGCTCCTTCCCTCCAGCTCCAAACTTACATAAGCGACAGGTTTTAATGGGATAAAACAATCAGAGAAAGTGCTGCGGCGTTTAGAGCCAGCTCCGACTGCTTTTGTCAAGGCGTCTGGCGGCGCTGGCGGTCCAGAGGCCGCCGCCGCCGCCGCCGTGACTCACAGCAGAAATACCAGAGCAGCATGTGTCAGCTGTAATCCACTGTCAACGATCCTCTAAAGTGACTGTTCACCGCAGCAGACGGCGGCTTAAACAGGAACAAAGGAGGCCGGGAATAATCCTGATGAACCTCCAGAACCGGGTCTGGTTCTGCTGACTCAGCTCTCTGGATCACTGTGCAGGATTTAAGTTCCTGTCCAGTTAAAATCTGGGCTTTTATTTTGTTTAACTTCCTGTCACTGGGGATGCACCGATTCATCAGCGCCAATTTTCTTAATTTTATGAGATCAGCTGATGAGAACCCAGAAATTATTCTGGAGTAAAAGTAAAAAGTATCAGTCAGAGAAATGACTCAAGTAAAAAGCTTTTGATAAAAAATCTACTGAAGTAACTGATCAAATGACCAATCATTTAGTATTTAAAAATTACATAAGCAGACAGAGTAAAAAATGTAAAGTTATGTAGAAATTTTGGTATTTTAAGAACCAAAATGACAATAATTCAGATAAGAAACAAAAATATCAGAATCAGGAAAAAGGGAAAAAAAAATCCTAATCAGTTTCTTTCAATAAAACAAATAATGAAACTTTAACAGAAGCTGCAGGTTTTTTTTAATTTTTTTAATTAATTTTTTATTTGGAAAGGCAAATAAAAGCTGGATTGTATTTTGTACAATCCAGCTTCCACCACATTGGAAGTATAAGAACGAATAACATGAGTGAATCCAGGGTTTTGTATAATAACAGAAGAGTGGGGGGGTAGGGGGGGTCTGGTCTGATTTTCTTATGTTAGGGGAAAAACACAATAAAGAGCGTAAGTTTGCCATAATCCTGAACCAGGGTACAACACACAGCACAACATTACTTCCATGTGATAGACATATTTAGTCCACAGGAGTTACTGATTTTACATAGTTTGTCCATTTAGACCAGATCCTGAAGGATGATTCCCTTCGACCTTGAACAGAAAAAGATAACTTCTCCAGAATGTAAATGTCCTGTACAATATTGATCCAGTCCTCAACTGTAGGAGCTTCAGGCTTCAGCCATTTTCTAGTGATTGTCTTTTTAGAAGCTGCAGGTTTGTGTTTGAGTTTCTGGTTAAAACATGTTTGATTTTCATTAAAAAATCCAGAAGTTTTACTGAAGAGTGAAAATACTTTATAACAAAATTACTCAAGTAAAAATAAAAAGTTCAGTGTAGTAAAAATACTCCTAAAACTACATTTTAATTTTATTTTGTTGCCATCAACATTTCAGTCAAAACAAATTGGCATCGACCAAAATCTGAATCAGCAGGTTGGACTTTCTAAAGATCGGTAATCAGGGATCGGCCAGAAAACTGCAGTCGGGGCACCGCTGGTCCGATGGGACCTGGACCGGTTCCGTTACGTCCTGCTGTCTGACCTGGACCGGTTCCGTTACGTCCTGCTGTCGGACCTGGACCGGTTCCGTTACGTCCTGCTGTCGGACCTGGACCGGTTCCGTTACGTCCTGCTGTCTGACCTGGACCGGTTCCGATACGTCCTGCTGTCTGACCGGTTCCGTTAAACGGGTCAGAGCTTCCCGTCGTTGACCTCAGATCAAACCCGCTCTGCTCATTCGGGCTTTTCCACTTCAGCCTTTGATGAAGAATCCAAACAGCTGATCCCGGCGCTCCTAGAGAAACGCTGCGGCTCTGATGAATTCCCATTAATGCGGCAGAGGTCAGAGGTCGCAGCAGGACGCCGCTGCGGCATGTGTTGTGGATTTTCAGGAAGCAGCTGAGTGCTGATTTATCTCCACCTGCTCCGGGACATGTGGGGCGTTTGTCTGCTCAGGAGCATGAATCAAACGCACCTCCAGTCTGGGTCGGAGCGGGTCGGTCCGGTCGGTTGTTACTACGCTAAACAAAGATAGTATTTTGAAGATGCTAAGGCTAAAATGCTAACTGTAAACATTAGTTCTGCTAATGCTAAAGCGCTATACCAATATAGTATTTTGTGGAAGCTATGGCTCACGTTCTAACCATAAACTTACCACGCTAACGCTAAGGTGCTACACCAACATCATACTTAGAGGAAGCTAAAGCTAAAGCGCTAACCATAAACATTAGTTCCACTAATGCTAAAGCCCTAGTAATCAGGGAAAGCTAATGCTAAGTGCTAGCCTCAGTCATGTTGATCCCCACTGTGTGTCGATGACAATGTGTCCTACAACAGATTCACCCCCTTCAAAATAAGAGCATGAATATAAACGTTTAGCTACTCTGAGTTCTTAACAGTTGATAAAACTTCAGCACAAATGTTGAACTTTATTTAACTGAAAGTTTTGTTCATATTTGTAATGAAAATGCAGCTAAAAACCCAAAGCACTGGGATTTTATTTGATCTTCTCCTGACTGATACCTTTCTGCTGTTTCTGATTGTCTCTGACTGGAAAACCCTGAACATCTGATCGCAGTTTGTTTCTGCGTATTGAAGCCACAGTGAATGTTTGGAAATGATTTGATCCGTTTTCTCAGTAGTGAAATCTTCCCAGGATGAGTGAAACTCTATAGAGCCGCTGTAGATCTAGATGCTCCAGAGATGCAGTGAAACATGTAGAAAAATCCAGATTTCTCCAGTTGGACCTGGATGTTCTCAGTAAATGAGGTTATTTTATTAGTTTTCTGCTGTTTAGTGATTTAAACGCGGTGCGGATGTGAAGTGAGTCTTCATGTTGAGTGTGATCCGGTTGGAGCTCCTCAGCAGGTGAGCTCGGCCTCCTGCTGAGTGGTTAAACCTTCAGAGTTAATGAAGAACAGCTGCAGCGGCCTATTAAAGGCCGATAAAATCACACACTGATCCACAACGCGCCTCCTGCGTGTGCCGGCCTGAAGTGACCCCCGGCTGACCTTGAACTGGCTCGCTCTGTTTCAGGGTCTCATGATTTACCAGCAGCTCATGGAGGAGCTCTAGTCAGCGCGCCTGATGCTCCTCTTCATTTAGGGGAATAAAACATTTAAAGGTGATTTTATTCCAGAAATCCGTTTTCTGGAACTTTTCTGTCATTTTTCATGATTTTCTGATTTTCTCTCCTGATCTTCAGCTTTCAACTCGTTTATATTTAGCCTGAAGTTTCTCCTCTGGTCTCGTGTTGGATTCACTCTGAACCTCCTGCAGTTTATTTAGGATCAGTCAGGGGTGTTCAAAGTGTGGCTCGGGGGCCATTTGTGGCCCTCGGAATGAGTTTGTGTGGCCCCTGACTACAGTTTAAAAATGGTGCAAATTTTACCCTGCGGTAAATAAAACCTTTTGTTTCTTAGTGAGCATCAGCTGCCAGATGAGCTCAGATTGTCTCGAGTCTTAACATCTTAAACATTTTAACCCAATGAATTGTTTTTTCTTTTATTACATAAGTTTCAGCTGGAACCTTTTATTTGTGCGTTTCTGGTAGGACTTTAAATCTGACGTACAGGAAACATCCGCTAACAGCAAAGCTGCTTCTTGGCTCTCATGACTATTTATCCAATAATTTAACAGCAAAAACTGTTTTTGATCAGAAAATGTATCTTATTTTGTCGATACATAGTTTATGATTAATTCATTGAAATTAACTTAATTATCGTAGAGCAGAGAAATTTCCACCATCACCCAAAACAACTAAAGCTTTTAAAAAGAAAACACTTTTTAAAGCTGTTTATGTTGTTTTCTTTAATATTTTTAAACATATATTTCCTCCAGGAAGCAGTTTTTAATTTAAATGTTTTTTATTTTAAATGTTGACAGAAATATGATTAATGTTGGTGTTAAAATTCACTTTAAGAAAAAAAGCTTTTCCAAGTTTGGCTGTAACTTTTTTAATCAAGTAATCGGTGAAGTAACTAACATTTCAAAGGATTAATCAAAAGTCGGTAGTCGGATTGCATTTCCACGGTTACTATGGCAACAGTGGACGTGATGAACCCGGATGGATCAGACGGGGTTTAAATCAGATATCGGTATCGGCCCAGATGTTCTGATCGGTGCGTCCGCCATGTTTCCATCTGACCCAGACCTCCAGAACCAGAAGGTTCTGCTGCGGTTCAGAACCGGTCTGCCTCTGAACCATCGGGTCAGGAGGATCGGTTCTGTTCAGAGAAACAATCATTCACAACATCCAGCCTGTTTATCGCCGTGGCGATCAGCTTAACAGGTTTCCTATTGATTCTGCCTGTCTCCTCTCACCCACACACACACACACACACACACACTGCGACCCAGTTCCAGCCCGCCTGTCTCCTCCGTTCTGCTCTCCGTCTCAGCGCCGCGCCTCCTGCTGCTCTCGGGTCGCTCCCTCCTGGCTGAGCGGGTCACTTCCTATTAGGACCGGGTTCTGCTTCAGCACGTCTGATTGGCCGGTTCGGGCGCCATGGCGATGAGCCCCAAAGCTCCTCCCACATGTTGGGACGCACCGAACCACAAACCATCAGGTTTTAATGAGGCAGAGGGAAACGTTTATCCAAAGAGAGCGACTCCAGGTTGTGCACTGTAGCTAATCTGAAAAGTGTGGAGTGCTTTTTCCCCTCTGCATCCCATAATATGGCTGTCTGGATGTTCAGGGAGGTGAAGTTTCGCCTCAGCTTTTCCTCCAGGACTGATGGGGATTTACCTGTCCCACAGCATGATGCTGCCACCACCGTGTTTAGCCATAGGGATTCTGCTTCTACTCATCAGAAAGTGCTGCATGACTTCATCTGTGACAAAATGGTTTCCTGTTTGCTAAGAGAATTAATCTGCCAGTGGAACTGAAACATTTAAAGAATTATTGAATTAACTTTTATTTCTAAAAAATGTTTTAATTTAGTTTTTGAGTGTAATGAGACATTTGCTCTAGAAACTAAACCAGAAATGTTCTGGAACGTTTTGTTTTTAGTGTATCGGACCTCGATGTTAAAACACAAACTGGTTCTGTTCTGGACGATTTCCTGGTTTCACTTCCTCAGAGCGTCCAGCAAAACCACGGCGCTGCAGTTTGGACCCGTTCTGGGTCGGTTCTGTTCTAAGGACCTAAACAGGCTCAGGCTCTCCTGATCCGGTCCAGAACCTGTGAACCGGATCCAAACGGTCCCTCTGTTTCTGTGTGCTGCAGGTTTTTCTGCTGCGTATCGCCGTGGAAACGCTTCATCCCCATCGTGCGTCTAATTTTATCCTCCTGTCCTCGATGCTCTGAGAATAAAAACTGTTTTTCTGCCTTCATTCTGTGGAAGGACGAGTTTCCAGAACCGACAAACCGGATCAGAACCAGATGATCCTGCTTCACGCTGCAAATTTCTGCCAAAAACTCAAAAACATTTTCAAAAGGCAGAAATTTGACTTTTCAAACTGAGAAATTTCAAGGTTTTTCTAGAAAATTTCAGATAAAAATAATAATAATTTAAGATATACTGATATTTATTCCAGTTTATCATTGTTCAAATCAAGATCATTCAACATGAAATAAACATTTTGAAAGCAAAGTTTATTTTTGTTAAAAATAAAAAATTGCACTGCATCTAAAGAAAAATCCAATTTGAAACATTAAAAATTTAAACATCTAAAGATGCAAAAAGAGAAATATTTAAATGAGTAACAAAAACCCCCAAATGTTTGAGCTTCATTTAGATACAAATCATAAAATCTACTGGGTGGAAACAGTTTGACTTTTTAATTTTATTCATCAGAATTGATAATTATCATGTTTAAGGTTCTGATGAATCCTCAGCTGACGGATCCGACCTGCTGGTTCCGGTCACTGAGACTCTTCCAGGAGTCAAACATGTAGCGATGATGTGAATGAAGCTCTTCCTCCTCCTCCTCTTCCTCTGTCTGCAGAACTGGAGCAGAACGGTTGGAAGCTCAACGGTGACGAAGCTAAAACGAGCC
The DNA here is from genome assembly GCA_903067065.1 of Brachyrhaphis terrabensis. Classification (NCBI taxonomy): domain Eukaryota; kingdom Metazoa; phylum Chordata; class Actinopteri; order Cyprinodontiformes; family Poeciliidae; genus Brachyrhaphis; species Brachyrhaphis terrabensis. Next base: position 5,931 of record CAEGAG010067652.1, on the reverse strand, counting down.
GCTAGTCTGACCTGCTTTAGAGCTAAATTAAAACGAACCTGAATATTGATGCCTAATGAAGGCAGGAAGGTGTGTGTGTGTGTGTGTGTGTGTATGGATCTGTGTGTGTGTGTGTGTGTGTGTGATGACGAGGCTTAAGGCCGGCCTGAATACTCACCAGAACCTGGAGCCGGGTCAGAATTCAGGTGGATTCAAATCTGTCCAAACAAAATTATTATTATTATTTTTTGTCTGAATCAGGAATGAAACCCGTCCTGATTGGACCTCCGGATCTTCACCATCAGAACCGCCGTCCAGAGGTCAACCGGGTCACAGGAACTTGGACTTTCCTGATTCTGTTGTCATTTGGATCACTGATCCAGTTCATCCTCACATGGAGTATTTGTCTTCCTGTTTTCTGACCAATCAGAGAGACACGCCCACTCTCCCAGTAGACTTGGTTCTGACTGGTTCTGGAGAAACTGGACCTGATGGTTCTGTTTAACCTGTCGGACCGCCTGTGATTCTGCTTCCTGTGTGAGGGGAGTAGTAACGCTGCGACTCCCCAGAAACGGCGGTAATCACCGTAGCAACGAGCACTGTAGCGTTAGCTGCTAGCTGTTAGCTGCTAGCTGTTAGCGCGGCTGAAAGGAGGAAGCTGGTGGAGTGTTTGTTCTTTTGGGTCGGTTCTGGTCGGGTTGAGGCCCAAAGCAGCGGGACACACCTGTCATCAAGGTGTGTGTTGGAGACCAGAAATAAACACACTTAGCTTTGTCCCTGCATGGAGTCACTGATACATAACTCTGAGTGTGTGTGTGGGGGTGTGTGTGTGTGTGTGTGTGTGCAGAAGATGGGACGTCTCTCACTCCACAGGCTGGTAATTTCCTCTGGGTGTGTGTGTGAGTGTGTGTGAGAAAGTGACAGCTGAGCGACGGAGCGCTGACACAGGAGAGGAGGAACGACAGAAATGTTAGGAAGGTGGAGGAAGAGGAGGAGGAAGAGGAAGAGGAGGGGTGGATAACAGGCAGGAGAGGAAAACAGGGATGATGATGATGAAGTCCTTTCAGTTTGATTATTTCCTTTGTTTCTGCATTTTCGTTCTTTAATGCTGGAGATTTTGGGACAAAAATTTCTGATCATTTAAATTTTTGATACATTTTATTTTGTTTTTTTTTACATAGTTTTTTGTTTCATTTTACACAAACTAATTTAATTTTAAATAATTCTTACTTGTTTTGTAAATAGTTTTACATTTTTAGAATGAAAAACGGCAAAAACATTATTTGTAAATTTAATTTGTTTGTTATAAATTATTAGTTATTTTTTATATTGTTATTATATGAGGTATTTTTGATAGTGCTTCCTATAATTTATATATTAAATATATAATTTAATATATTTTTAATGTTTATTCTGTAACCTCTTAGACCCAAAAGTGAATTATTTATTAAACATGAATTTATTGATGTACTTATTGTTGGAGGAAGCAAACGTTTCCTGGATGTTCAGACTGAAGCTGCTTCTCTGTCCAAACACACCAGAGGGACGTCCCCGTCTGCGTCCCCCAGGGACAGCGGCACAAAGGTGCAGCGCGGGTTGCCAGGTTGCTGCTGCGGGTTGCCAGGTTGGTGTGGGTGTCAGTATCAGGCTGAACAGACAAACAGCTGCAGAGAGAAACGCCAGCTGGACGTCCAACTCAGACGTCCTCTTTGTCTTCAGTTCGTCTCTGTTCCTCAGTGTGTGTGTGAACACACACACTGAGAGGTTAAAGTGAAGAAGCTTCTTCTGGACCTGATGAGGATAATTACCCACAATGCCGTCTGTTTGGAGCTTTAGCATCAGATGAAACTGTTGCTTAATTCATGACGACCTCTGTTTTCTTCTTCTGTTTAGCTCGTTCATTCTTTGCCCTCTATCTTTTCTTCTTCTTCTCTCTTAATCTTCCAGAGTTTTTATTTTGTTTTAGACATTTGTTTTCTCGCTCTTAGTTCGTATAAAACAGTTTTTTCTTTCTCTCCTGTCATCCAATCAGTGGCAGTTTCCTGGATCCTTCCCAGCCTCCTGATTGGCTGACAGCAGCTATGATTAGTGCTTTAGAGTTAGCACAGCTAGCTTTAGAAACCCAAACATTAAGTTGTTTTTTTTAGTTCTGTGTTTTTGTCCAGAGAAAAAGACAGCGATGCGTTCAGGGAACATCTGGAACGTTGGATAAATGCGATACTTTCGGTTCCTCTGGAAGCTGCAGGTCTGATATGAACTCATGGACCTGCTCTAGGTCCCAAATTACTGCCCATTTTCCACTCGCAGTCTGCGTTAATGTTTTTTATTTGTTCCTCCATGTTTGTTTAGTTTCCAGTGTATTTTACGGTGGTTGCCATGGTTACCTTGCTGCTAGAAAACTGTTAGCGCCCAGCTGGAGTTCGCATGTTCTCCGGTTCAGAAACGAGCGGGACGCTTTAATATTTACATGTTTACATCACAGATCATATCAGAAAACAAAATGAAGGTGAGATCATCATCCAGTGTAAAGCTTTTATTTAATCTTATCATTTTAAACCATATGGATTTATAAATGTATATATTATATATATAACATTTCAGACCGACAGAGTCCAGGAGACAGTTTTAATCCTCACTTGATCATTTTAAATATTTATTTTGAAGATCCGTTGATGTTTTTAGTTTTAGTGAGGACGTTTTAGAGCCTGAATGTTTCTCTGTTCTGCACATGATTCAACCAGAATCCAGTCGGAGGAAAACAGCCGGTTTCCTCTGTACTTATTCACTGAAACGGCTCCAACATCGAACACTCACACACCGATGCATGCATGCTGCACATGCAAACTCATGCAAGGACACATAGCTTTCTATTTCTGTGTCTGTATCTCTTATTTCAGCCTGTTGTTCTCTGTTTATCAATTCACGTCCTGCAGCTCCTCCGTCTGAATTTATTATCCACGCTCCAAACAGCAGAGTTAAATCTGTAGTAAATACAGCCGTGCCGTTGTGTTCCTGCCTGGACGACGACGCCTTCAGGGGTTATCAGAAATCTGTGAGATGGACAGCTGCACGTTTCCTCAGCGGCCAAGGTGGTAAAAAATACAGCGACAAAATGAGACGGCCAGGAGAAAACGAGCCGAGTCGACCTGATAGACGATGTTCAGTAAGGAGCAGAGGAGGTGAAGATGGAAGGAACTAAGAAATAAAGATGTAGACAAAAAGATTAAAGAACCAAGACAAGAAGTTTTAGTGAAGTGGAGAATGGAAAGATACAAAAACGGATAAAGAAATCTGAAAAAATGGGAAATTTGAGAAGTTCTGTAAATGTAGGGGTGAAGCTAAAAGGTGCCCTGGGGTGCCCACTGCCCTCTTCTCCCTGAAAATCTAATTTTGTTAATTTTCATACAATTTAAATGGATCACTAAAAATGTCATGGAGTTTAAATATATAAAAAGCAAAGATTCAATCACATTTATAAAACATAATAAATATTTTATCTTTCTGTTATTCATCTCTATGTTTTTGTTTGCTAACAAAGGAGGTCAGTTAGAATGACAGAGATTGGTTGAAGTCTAAAAAAAAAAAGCAATGTTTTGTATATTTCCAATAAAAACAAGGCTGAATAAATTTAGAATCGTATAGTATAGTCAAAGTTCACATTTATTACAGCTTTTAGCTCAAACAGCTAGCCTGTCAGTGTTTGTTCTGCTGAACCAATCAGCCAAAATCACCAGGTTCAACATTATGGGATGGTTTATATAAAAGCAAACTCATGACTTAGACTGGCCTAGTCAAAGTCCAGACCTAAATCCAACTGAGAGTCTCATATAAATCAGAAAAAAATCCTTAAAACATCTTTAAATGTTTTTACAGCTGAAGGTTGAGGCTAAAGCTGTTTTTATCAAACATGAAGGATTTATTATCACCAGGGTTTGTAGCGGCGGCTAGCGGCAGCTAGCAGCTGCTGCTAATAATAATGCTGATGCTAGTCCCAGGACACGCTGCCCAGTTTATGACGTCTGAGCTGCACAATATGATGAGTTCTGCAGGTTCTGGTTCTGGCTGTAGGACTCTGGGCCGTCGTCCAGTTATGAGTGACTGCAGAAGTGAATCTCATTTCTAATTTGTTTTCCTTTCAGAACGTTTTCTTCAGGTGGAAAATGTTCAGATGGATCCTTTCAAGTTGTTATTGGAGGTTTTTGTTGGATGTGAAGCGTCTTTCTTCCTCCTGGAGGGTCTAACGACGCCATAAAGCATTTTATCTGCAACGCGACCTTGACCAGAACACGAACTGATGCCAGCTCCTATACGTGTGTGTGTGAGTGTGTGTGTTAATAACCTCAGCCAACACAATCAGTCCGGACTGTAGCTGAGACAATAGAGCCGTTAATACAGAAATGAGGATGCGCGCTCTCTGTGTGTTGACTTGTTTTTGTCTCCATGTTTTGACCTTTCTGGGATAAATTACTCTCTGGGTTGCCATGGAGACGCACGGTGTCCCAATGGGACCGAACATTATTATTTTTAACCGACAGTAAGTTGAGCTGATGATCCAGGAGTTTGTAATTCTGAAAGCGTCCAGTACGGTGGCCCATAAGGACCAAATCATGATGGGAAGGTTCTGGTACCGAACAGGAACCAGTTTGGCCGTTATGATGTCAAAACCTGCTTCAAACCATTAGCATCAAGCTAAATGTTTAACTTGATGACTAAATATCTCAATATAAAGTCAAATATTTAGTCTATAAATTATGTTTTTTGCTTCAAACTGAATATTTATTTTCTATAGACGTTCACAAAATCCAGTATTTTGTTTTGACAGTCCACCTCCGGTTATTGGCAAGTTAATTTAGATATTAGCTAAATAATTAGCTAGCTTGCTACTTATTTAATTTCAAACTAAATATTTAGCTCCGATCTAAATACTTTTTGATTCTAAAACTAAATAATTAGCATGCTAAGCTAAATATTTACCTTGTTAACTAAATATGTAGTTTGAAACAGTGACATCAATAAAATACGACTTTAAAAATGTTTATTTGCTCTTTGTGAGGCTAAATAACTTACTTACTGATGCATCTTTTCCTACTGTCTTCTTCACCAGCAGATAAATTTTCTCTGAGTTTCTGAATGAAAACGTTGAGTTGTGTGAAGCTCTAGCTAGTCAGGAAGCTAACCACTGCTACGCTGTTAGCTTCAGGTCTGGAGATGTTTCTGTGGTGGACAAACGCCTCTGATGTTCAATGTCGCCTCTTTGTGTAACCATCTGTGTTTGGGCTGAATGTAGGTCAAAGGTCGTCCACATGACCTGAAACTATCATCTTCATTAGTCGCTAGTGTGAAGCTGACATCCATCAGGCTAATAGTGTCTCTGCAAGCAGGAAGGTTTGATCAAACTTATCAAAAACCTTCAGTTTTACTTACATTTCAAAGGTAAAACTGTAAAAAGAGAAAAATATTTAAATTTCTTCATATTCTGAGTTATCAGCCTTCCTGGAGTCATTTCCTCTCTGAGATGAGTCAGGACAGGTGAGGAGCAGCAGGACGGCCTTGATGCTAACGCGCAGAGAGCAGCATGCCGGCCCGCGCTGGTCTGCAGGGTGAAGTCACACAGGTCCGAGTGTTCACCGAGTTAATGAGTCAGGCCCGATCAGTCAGGACCGCTGGGAGCAGAACCGACTGATCCGAGTGGCTGTGACGGGCCGACTGCGCAGGACGCCGCTTCACAGCCAGAGAGAGACAGGAAACCAGAGAGAGAGACAGGAAACCAGAGAGAGAGACAGGAAACCAGAGAGAGAGAGACAGGAAACCAGAGAGAGAGAGACAGGAAACCAGAGAGAGAGAGACAGGAAACCAGAGAGAGAGACAGGAAACCAGAGAGAGAGAGACAGGAAACCAGAGAGAGAGAGACAGGAAACCAGAGAGAGAGAGACAGGAAACCAGAGAGAGAGA
>CAEGAG010067591.1:0-20717 GCA_903067065.1 Brachyrhaphis terrabensis | reverse complement strand
TGCATTAAAATTTATTTTATTCGCTGATGACACAAATATTCTAGCCTCTGGCGACAATTTAGAGCATCTTCTCTCAACAGTCACCTCAGAGATTAGTAAGTTAAAAATATGGTTTGACCATAATAAATTACTTTTTAGGTTTTCAGAACTTTTTTAATAAATTCCCTACTCTGAATCCATCACAGTGTTTCTTGGTCAAAGGTCAGACTGGGTGAAAGTATTTGCACTCTGGGGGTGTCATCCAGGATGTAGCGGTACAGGACTCCCTGTGGCTCGGTAAATTCCCCAAAGTTACGCAGAGGCAAGACGAGGAACGATCAGAGCCGTCTGACACACCTGTTCCAGTCTGTAATTATGATATCAGGACAGAACAGGATGAATGGTTATTCACTGTGAACTCTTAAAGAACAGCTTTTCTCGGCTCTGAAGAACAGCGCAGCGTTCAAGCAGCCACTTTTAAACTGCAGAATAAACAAAGATACTTTTCTTTTTCTTAAATCAGCGAGGTTTCCACATTCAGTGGCTCTGATGATCCTCATTGCTGTGGGAAACCACTTGAAGCCGGCGGTGAAACCCGTCGCTCCAAACAAGTCTGCTCCTTACAATCAAACCACCTCCACACCCACCTGTGGTCTGCAGGTGAACCACAAGCATCCAGACGGCAGCTTTCCATCTGGCTGCTCCTGCTTCACGCTGTTTGTCAGTGTTTGCAGAATGGGTCTGTGTGTGTGGTAACTCGGGTGTGAATACTTTTGCGTATCAGTGTAGCTGACAGAGACGCAGATACCTGTGTCTCGTCTTCGCAGTCGTCTTTGGGTTGGTTCCAGGACTTTAACTCAACCAGTTCTCCCGCTGAAGCTTTTCTTTTCTCCTGCTGGGAAGAAACGCGACGTTAAAGAAGAAAACACTGCTGCTTCTCTGGGGACATCCGAACAACTCCTGTGAGATTGTTTTAGTCAGGATTCTGCAGCTAATCGGCCAGATTCTTTAACATTGAGGTCAAAGGTCATTTCTTTTCTGTCGTCCAGACTGTTTGGACACTTGACATCTGCACCACCTTCTCACCAAAGTGCTTCCCTGAGTAACACTCTGGAGAATTTAAAATAATTATATGGTAATTTATTATGAACATAAAAAGATCTTATAATATTAAAATAATTTGGATTGTATGGCGAGACAAGTTGATGCTATTGTTATGATCCCAGATAGGAAGGTGTCTGTTTTAAGCCTGACCCGTTTTATCTGTGCTTTAGGCTTAATTTGAAATATTAAGAAAGGAAGTTTTTCTTGATTTTCTTGTTTTCTGACCGACTCTGGGCTGGTTGGGCTGCTGAGTCACCGCTAACGCTGACCCACTCTGACCACACCATTAGTGTCCAAACTTTGTGTCACACGAGCCAAAACTATCAAGTCAAAAATACATATATATTTAGAAAAATAATATTTATTTAGTATACATTATATTTAAGAAATACAGATATTTTAAAAAATAGTATTTTTAAAATACTATTTATCTACTATTTCAAAATAGTGCAGTATAAAGTTAAAATAGTTAACTAGTAAAATAGTAAAATTGTTCTTTTAGGGTATAAAACAAGAGAAAGGAAAAGTCTGTTCTCAACAGGATCTGACTCGCCATTTCTTTGAAAACACTTGTTAAAATTTCCCCCATTGGGGATCAATAAAGTATTATTTTCTTATCTTATTAGCCAAGTTTAACAGACGGCACCCAAGCCACATTTTTGAACACTTTGGACGCTCTGGAGTCTTTACACAACCTTTTCCGTCCAGCACCATGTTTTCACGGTACTGAAACAATGACATCATCGTTTCAGTACCGTCATGTGAATGTTTAACATGAACACTTAGAAGGTTCTGGTGTGGGATCCGTAATGGTGCCGTTCGTACCTGGTTAGATGCAGCGTGCAGACTTGATTTGATAACCGCGGCCACGGTAACGTAGAGGACCAGCAGGATTCCTGGGTTGACGTAAACCGGCCAATCATGGCTGGGATTGAGGATGAGGTCATCAGGCGTGGAGCAGTTTCCGGGTATGATGATGTCCTTCAGACCGAACAGTCTAGACAGAAACGCAGACAGAGAAAGATCCAGATAATTAACACTGTGATCAAGAACGCTGGGATTAGTGGGTGAGAGAGTGAGGTGCTAACAGCCAGATCAGGATGAAGTAATGAGGAATCAAATGAAACACATTAAAAGCTGTAAATGTAACCTCAGTAAGCATCTGCCAGGGTTCTAATCGTTTTAAGCTTTTCATTATAGTTTGGTTTTATTTCATTGTGACTTCTTGTTTGTCTAATTCAGTTAGTTTTAATTCGTTTTTATTAGTTCTTATGAGAGTGGCGCAGTTGGTAGCACTGCTGCTGATTCCCGGCCCGGGGTCTTTCTGCAAGGAGTTTGAATGTTCTCCCTGTGCATGGTGGCTTCTCTCCAGCTTCGCTCCACAACCCAAAAACATGACTGTCAGGTTAATTGGTCTCTCTAAATTCTCCCTAGGTGTGTGTGTGTGTGGTTGTTTGTCCTGTTTGTCTCTGTGTTGCCCTGCGACAGACTGGCGACCTGTCCAGGGTGACCTCACCTCTCGCCCGGAACATAGCTTTACATAGGCACCAGCACCCCTCCTGACCCCACTGTGGACAAGGGTGTTCAGTGTTTATTAATTTCAGAAGTATTTTTAGCTTTGTACTTTTGGATCATTTTTAGGTGCAGAATTCAAAAAGGTCAAGTATTGTATTGTGACTGTGTATACATGGTTTGTGTGACAAATACCCAACAGAAAATATTATCTTAAAAAAAATTATTCAGTTATTGTTGAACAACCAACTGACTTGTGTTTTCTTTCAGCTTTTGGATTTGCTATTTTGCGGACTAAGTACCACCCAGGTGGTTTATGAATGGCCTTAATTTGCCAACAGTTGACATAAACAGATTGTAAGAGGAAAAAAATCTATTTCACATCAGTTCGAAATAAAAATAGACCTATAAACATGAAAGCGAAGGATGTTATATCTCTAATTTCAGTATGTTTCAGTTAGTTTTATAAACGCATGACAGTTCCAGTTAAGTTTTTTCTCATTAATTACCGTTTTCATTCATTTCAGTTAACAAAAACAATTTTTTCAACTTCAGTTTTTATCTTTCTTAATTACTTTTAGTGAACTGTAATAACCTGAGTGCCAGTGTGAATCATTCATAGCATAATGCTTCCAATAAGTGAGATGAGTGATACATTCTCTCTAGTTGACGGTCAAGTCTAATTAAGGGACTCTGCAGTATTTTTTTTCCAACCAGTCTGTAGAACCAGAAAACCAACCTATGGGAGGTGTAAGACTTTTTCTGCTGCAATCTTTCTAAATTTCAAAGGAAACAATAATAAGCAGCATGATGCGCTGCAGGCTCACCTGGCCCACAGGCTGTGTGGAGGGAAGAGGCCCTGGCCCAGCAGACTCTGGTACAGGTACAGGCAGACCAGGTGGCCGGCAGCGAAGAAGCCCACCATCACACACAGTGCATTAAACCCCAGGAGGCTGATGGGTAGATGGCACGCCCACCATGTGCACACACCAATGAACAGGAGGAAGTAAAGTGCTGAGAAGGCAGAGGGCAGTGTGATGCCTTGGGGTGGGAAGAACAAGAGACATGTTAAACATCTATAGAAAGACAACGACACAAACACAGAGAACGAAGCTCACTCTTTAAAAATGTGTCAGTTTAATACAAGTAACTGAATTAAGTTTCAATCTGGAGAGACTCAGACGGACAAATAGAAAACGATTAAAAGAGTTTAATGATGAACAGGATAAAAGAAGCTTTGGCGCTCGGGCCCAGCCGGGGATGTTAATATTTGTGAAGTGACGACTACTTCCGATGAGAGTTCCTGCTCTGAAAGGAGCGTCATTCCCCCCCAGGCCCGACACTGGTGGTGGAGGTAAAGAGAGGGTCCAAGCCAAGAGTCCAGACCGCTGGGGGCGAAGGGGAGGTGGTGGGTTGAGCTCAGCTGGAGAACGCAGGACGCCGCAGATGGAGGTTCTTTATCAGCTGGGACTCCGCCGGTAATTGGAAGGGGCGTAGCTTGGTCCGCATTGATTGGTCATCGTCGGTGGGCAGGCTACTTCAATTAGTGAGGGCCGGTGCAGGGGAAAGAGTCTTCCAGCTTGAATTTGCGCCTAGGCTTCATTTGTCAAACCTACTTTTTTTTAACATGACCACTTAATAAACTTAATATATGCACTTGGATAAACTTCATTTTATTATTTGTGACAAATTTTTAAAAAAAAATAAAGTTGGATCATCTGTTTTCTTTTTTCAGGAGGACAGTCTGCTAACAGCCTGCAGTCTCAGCCTGACATAAAGGCCACTGAGCCTATAGGATCTGCTGCTAATGCACATCACTATGCATTATTGGACTGCTGCCCTGGTCTCATGCTCCATCTAAGCTCCAGCAATTACACACACCTGCTGTTTATAACCATGGCTAAGCTGTCAGCAGAGCTAAGGTTTCATTTTGCCAACATGCCTCTGCAGCTCTCTCTCTCTCTCGCTCTGAGTCTGTTTCCATGTTAGCTTGTTTCTAGAATCCCTTTTCATTGGTTGTTGTACCTGTAACTAGAAGGATAGAAGCTACTGGCCTTTTAAAAAATGGATAGGAAATAGTTTTGGTTAGATCCTTCTGTGTTTTTAATGCTAACTTAAGAGTTTTCCAGTGAGCTGGCGCTCAAACCAGTAAATTAGCAGCCACTCACTTTTTATTAGTAGCAATTATTAGTTAACAGTCATTTAGAGTAGGAAACTTTTAAACACGGTGGTTTCGGAAAGTATTTGTTGCTCTGCTTTGTAGCATTATAGCCATTCTATCAATAGCATGTCCATGTCTGTTTGACAGAGCAAATTCTTTTCTGTGACAACCCTCCAAATACGAAAGGAAATCTTAAGACATACACCATATTGCCAAAAGTATTCACTCACCTACCTTGACTCACATATGAGCTTAAGAGACATCCTGTTCCTAATCCATAGGGTTCAATATGATGGTCCACCATTTGGAGCTAAAACAGCTTCAACTCTTCTGTGAAGGCTGTTCACAAGGTCCGGGAGTGTTTATGGGGATTTTTCACATTCTTCCAAAAGCCCATTAGTGAGGTGACACACTGATGTTGGACGAGGAGGCCTGGCTCTCAGTCTTTCCTCTAATTCATCCCAAAGGTGTTCTATCAGGTTGAGGTCAGGACTCTGTACTGGTCAGTCAAATTCATCCACACCAGACTCTACCATCCATGTCTTTATGAACCTCGCTTTGTGGACAGTCATGTTGGAAGAGGAAGGACCAGCTCCAACTGTTCTCACTAAGTTGGGAACATGGAATTGTCCAAAATGTCTTGGTATTATGAAGCATTCAGAGATCCTTTCACTGGAACGAAGGGGTCAACCCAACACCTGAAAAACAAGCCCACACCATAATCCTCCCTCCACCAAACTTTACACTTGGAACAATGCACCCACACAAGTACTGTTGTCCTGGCAACCGCCAAAGCCAGACTTCTCCGTCAGATTGCCAGATGGAGAAGTGCAATTCGTCACTCCAGAGAACGAGCCTCCACTGTTCTAGAGTCCAGTGGCGCTGTGCTGTACACCACTGCATCTGATGCATTGCACTTGGTGATGTATGGCTTGGATGCAGCTGGTCACCATGGAAACCCATTCCATGAAGCTCTCTGTTCTTGAGCTCATCTGAAGGCCACATGAAGTTTGGAGGTCTGCAGTAATCGACTCTGCAGAAAGTTGGTGACCTCTTCACACCATGCGCTTCAGCATCCGCTGACCTCACTCTGTCAGTTTACGTGGCCTAACACTTCCTGGATGAGATGCTGTCGTTCCCAAACACTTCCATTTTCTTATAACACAGCTGACAACTGACTGTGGAATATTTAGGAGCGAGGAAATTTCACAACTGGATTTGTTGCACAGGTGACGTCTTATCACCGTTCCACGCTGGAATTCACTGAGCTCCAGAGAGCGAGCCATTTTTTCACTAATGTTTGTAGAAACAGTCTGCAAGCCGAGGTGCTTCATTTTCTACCCCTGTGGCCATGAAGTGACTGGAACACCTGATTCTGATCATTTGGATTAATGAGCAAATACTTTAGGCAATATCGTGTATGAATTAGATCTAAATGCAAAATAATAAAACATTCCAGGTTTTAGAAACCAACATGAAAATTGACATTTGTCTTTTTCTGATTTTTTCAAATTCAAACAGAATATTGTTATTGTTATTTGTAAGCTTCATGAAGTGTCAATGATAAAACATTAAAATGCCTTTGTACTGTGACACATTCACTCACTGAACATGTAACAATCACCGGATTTCATTTGATCTTATTGTCTCAAGCTGTTGAATCCAGTGCAGGGGGCTTGTGCCCATCTCCAGAGGTCAAAGGGCAATATATGGACATCCTTTTAAATTACTCGCTGTATTGCTTTCACTGTCAGAGAACAGCATGCCAGGTAAGCTCCACAGAGTCAAGTCAGTTGTTCAGTGAGAACACAGAGAAGTGGTGAAATGCGATGGAAACGTAACATGGAGCAGACCTTACCCGCCAAACCCAGCAGGACGACCACCATGACTCTGCCCAGATCCTGCAGGATTTTCAGCACTTTGACTTTGAGACCTTCTGCCAGCTGCTTGGCTCTGGTTGCTGTGGAAACCTCGTCAGGGTCGCCATTTGACGACCTTTCCTCTTCCTCCACCTCTTCGTCAACTGATGACTCTTCCTCCTCCTCATTCTCTATTGTTGTGTCTGCAGATTCCTCTTCAAGCTATTTAGTGGGAGGAAAGGTTTCATAAAGCTAGTTACCTCTGAGGTGAGACAAAAATTCAACCAATCATAGTAGAGACGACACTCAGAGCCATAAAACATGACCAAGCTCTACTCTAATGTAGGGTGTTGTGTTTTATATGGACTAAAATCTGATTTTACTATAGTCAATAAAACATCCAGCTAGTTGTTGGTGTTGTTACACTTTAACAGGAGTTCAGTTGCATAAGAAAGTGAAGATACAGCAGTTAATTTAAAGGTTGCGGCTGCTGAAGGGTAAAGTGAGTAACCCTCCTCATGTTTGACACATGGTTCCTAAATCAATGTGTTTGCAGCATTAGCAGCCCACTCTCAGCAGGACAGCAGCGGACCCGGCTCCAACAGAACAACCGGGCCTTCCAGCCTCTGCAGTGTTCAGAAACCAATCTGTATAAAGAAATCCTGAGAACCCTTTGGGTCTGAAGCAGGAGTGTCAAACTGCAACGTTTCTGCTTCAAGACGGAATCAAATATCAGCTGGTTCTTATGCAGAACTTAAGAACCAGCTGAGGAGGATTGTAGAAATGTTGGGTCCTTTTCGTAACCAAATGTCAGACTGATGTTTGTGTGAGTTGGAAGGCTGGACACACCTTCACTAAATGTGTTCCTTTGACGTTCTGAAGGGTTCTTTTAAATTAGAATCCTGGATGTTTGCACTTTTAATATGACCACAATTTAAACTAGAGTTGCACCGATCTGTTATCAATACCTGTATCGGTCCAGCTATTGAAAAAAAAAAAATAATCTAGACAACGTGTCAGATCCATAAGGGCAGATCTGTTCAGTCTAATTCTATGCTTTGTGCTCTGAGCGACGTCATGCTTTATTATTTATTTATTTATTTATTAATGTGTGCTGTATTGGTGCAGAGTTATCAAATAAATTTGTAAGTCAGTATATTTATGTCTGTGTTTAAGAAAATAAATGCTATAAGTCAATACAGCTGTTTTTCTGTATCAGATCAGCATCGGCCGATACTAAACCTCAGATATCTGTATCGGTATCGGAAGTGAAAAAAGTGGCTCAGTGCATCCTTAATTCAAAATAAGTCATGAGTTTCACACTGGTCTTCCCAAAGCCTCAAAAAGGCTTTAGTAATCAGAGTAAATGGGTCGAATCTTGTGAATTTTATGAAGGTTTTTTAAAAAGTGAACAGCGGTCTAATTAACATAATTTACCTTCTTTTATAATTGCATTCTGATATTCTTTAATAGGCCGTCACACACCATACAGAGACTTACTGATGTTATATTGGCTGCAGCCACCATTTCTCTGTTCCTGACCAATCTGCTGCAGAGAACAATAGTAACAAGTGACACCACACACACTCCTGCATCCGGACACAGGAGACGGAGCACATTCCAGGGATCCTCCAAGGGAAGCCTGCAACACACATGCATATGAAGCAAGCACAAAACATCAGTACCTTTAATAATTTACTCTACAGTAGTTGTTTGTGGTGTCTAACACACACACACACACACACACACACCTGGACAGTCCGATGTGTCTGGTTATGGTCTCCCATTGTGAACAGTTATATCCTATTGCAGTGTTGAGGGGAGCGTACGTGTACAGCACTGTCTGGAAACAGATATGAGCCAGAACAAACAGCAGACTGGTGCAAAATACCGTTTTAATAAAGCGACCAGTGTGACCTGAAAGATAGGAAACAGAAAAAAAAATGAAACAGAGTTTAATCTGCAAGTAAGTATTAAAAGATGCAATAAAGCATGTCTGAGTGCTGCATGACTGCAGCGTATCAGGAAATCATACATCGGTGACGTTGTTGCTGAAAATTGCTCATTATAAACCCACATTTTCTCAACCATTTCTTTATTCTTATTTACTGTCTCCACCACTCTCCATGACCTTTAGCATCGCTGTCACTTAGCACATACACTGGCTGTGGACATCAAGGACAGATCATCTAACTACAGTATATTACTGACACACAGTTCAAAAGCTCAACACTTGAAATATAATATCCTACCAAGTAGTGCAGCTCTATGCAGCTGCCATGATTACTGCCGCTGTACAATCCTTCAGTCCTGCTTTTTCTACCCACTAGGAGGATTTCAGTGTTTCAGTCACTTGACTCATTCTGCTCCTTCACTTGCACCCTGGAAATCTGTTGCTACCTCATTAGCAGCTGGTAGAATATTTTCTGTTGTGTCTTCTACGTTCTACTGGGTAAAATGATCAGCATTCACATCAGCCCAGTTTAGACAGCTTTAATCAAACTCTAGTTCATTTGTATAGAAGGTCTGTTTTGTTTGGGAAGGTGTGAATACGTAACCGAACTCTGATGCAAACCATAAGAGCGAACTCTGGTCCTCATACAAACCTCGGTCTCGGTTCGTTTGAAGTGAACTCTGGTGCGGTTCGAAGTATATGTGGATGCAAGCGGACCAGAGACCGCTCCAAAAGCAGGAAACAGACTACAGCACAAGGCATTCTGGGTAACTACAAAACAAACACAGCACTACAGAGTTTTGCAGAGGTTTTCTTGTTTCTTCCTTCAACGTTGGCCAAAATTATCAGCAGTCTTGGTTCTTCACCAACACAGGCAAAGAGGGGAACAGGTTTTCCAGCTAGTTTGGATCATTTGACACAGTTTAGTGTAAAAGAGAACCGCATCAGCTGAAAATGTGGCAAATGTTGCAAATTTGCTCTCCAATGCAACTGAGTATATTGGACTATCAGGTGTGAAAACATCCTTAAAATCAGTGGCTTTCATCATTTCTTTGGCCAAACTATTATACCTGCGGGTTGGCACTGCACGTATGTAACATTATTACATATTGATTATTTATACTTTCTAGAGATGACTCCCCAGGCCTGCCTTACTGACTTCTGTACAACTTCTTCACGATGGTCATTTAGTGGGATGTCCAGGACCGGTGATCTCCATATGTGATTTTAGCTTGTCTGTTTTTTCATGCGTTCCTCTGGGAATTAACCACTTTTACATTGGTAAGGTTATTGAAGTGGTTCAAACCAGAGTCTATTTGTTTCAGTTTGTCAGCAAGAATTATCTCTTTGACTGCTGATTGGTCAACCTGTTTATGTAAGATCTTATGATTGGTTCATTTACTGAGAGAGAGGGGGGTTCACCCTGGACAGGTCGCCAGTCCATCGCAGGTCAAAGTGTTGCATGCATGTCGCGTGTATGTGTAGTATCTGAACTTAATGTGGCAAAAACTTTACATCTGTGAGACTCTTCAAAGGCCTGTAGGTGGGCTTAATATCATGCCATTACATGCTCACTCTGAGAGCAAAGTGGATGGTGAGGGAGAGAACATCCTGTTTATTTTCCTGCTTTCTGTTTTGCTATTGTACCTCTGGAGGGAAGAAGTCAGAGGTGTGAGCCTGGCACGCTCTGCAGCAGAACATGTGTCGTGAGAGGCTTCTGTCCTGCATGTTTTAGATGTGTACCTGCTGGCTCTGTTGTTTCCTCTGCCTACACAGAACTAGAACTGCCTCCAGTACGGTCAAAGCGGTGGCATTTTCTTGGAGGATGTGTCTGAACCGCACCTTTCAGTTGCTCAGACAGTCGGCTGATATGTGTGGGTTTAGATCCAGGGATGCTGCTCTCCATGGCTTCTAGTGGTTTTCACTTTGAAGTCAAGCATCTCAAGGATCATGGTTACAGTGATGTGCACCAGGTTGTGGACTGTGGTGGTATCAGTAGGTATTGTCCATACAGTTGCACTCATGTCTTCTAGTAGATGTATAGACAGTATTGTCCATAGGTCATAGTTGCGTTTTTGTCTTCAGATTGTCAGGGATTATCGATGAGACTCAGCACTAGTGAGGCAGTGATGATGCGTTCTTGCCCCACCTTGTTGCGCCGGCTCCTCCCGTTGGTTGAATTTGTGTTGCATCACCTGGTGATTGCACATCTTATGAGGATTACTGAGTCAGACACTGTCTCTCAGTCAGGTCAAAGGAGCGTTCTAGGTCCAACATTCTCTTTATAGCCTCTTTTGGTTGACTGTGCGCCTTAGTCCTTCACTTTAGTCCATACATACTGCCCTCATTCTCAGCAGAATCTAATCATCTGGTTTGGTTTCTTGTCCTCTTTCAAAGTGATCTTGATCTGAAGATCTCTGAAAGATTATGTTTGGCCTTTGGACCAACAACATGTCTAAAACTCCTATTTAAAAACTGGTTCATAGTAAGCTGGTTTGTCTCTTAAATGTAAATGTCCCCCAAATAAAACAACAAGTCAAATGGGGAATATCCAGATATCAAATAACACATTTGCAGCTTTATTTAATTTCACTCAAAGGAGAATCCAGCTCTTTGTCTTGCAGGGACAAAGGGACCTCTGACCTTACATAGATAGGTCTGGACCTTTCCAAATCAAATCCAATCAACTGAATTTACCACAGGTTGACTCCATTTAAATTGTAGAATGATCAGCTTCTTCAGCTTTGTTAAGCTTCATCAATAAAATATTGTGAAGGCTGCGAATACTTATGTTAATGTGATTATTTTTAATAAATTTACCAGACACTCAAAGACAATGTTCCACTTTGTCATATTGAGGTATTTGTGTCTAGAATTTTGAAATAAGAGTTTAATTTAGAATAAGGCCGTAACATAAAATGTGGAAAAAGTGAAGCGCTGCGAATACTTTCTGGATGCACCGTATCTACAGACAGTGAGGAGAAAGAAGGCCTGTGCAGTAAACTGAAGCTTTGAGCATTTCTTTTTTAGCGTGTAGCATAATGTTCGTAAATGCAGCCAACCTAAGCTCTGGCAAACCGCCTCCTGAACGTCAAGCTGAGGACCAAAGCTGGCATTTCAGGAAAAGCAGACAGATGTTGAACCTCTTCACACACACACACACATAATCTTACCTCTCACTGTGTATTTGTTTGGGCACAGGAACCATGGCAGCAGCAGTAGATAGAGGAAGTAAACCAGTGACAGCAAGTTGAAGCGAAAAAGACAAGCTGCAAACACAGAAACATCGGAGTTAGCAGCTTTCTGAGTCTTAGAACATCATTCCTGGATCATCCTACAACAGGTGAAAAGGAGCGGGTCCAAGAGAAACACAGTCATGACCTATGGACCTATAATAAAAATAACCAACACTCATTTTCACTTTCCTGCTATTTGTGAATGTGTTTCTGGAGGTGGAGGACGTTGGTCATGTGGTATTTGTTTGGACATATGATAGTGATAGTGATGCTGTACAGGTGGGATGTTTCACTGAATACAACCAAAAGAAATGAGTGAAGCAAATGTTAGCAGGAGAAATGACTTGTGGACAATAGCTAAAATCTGACACTGCTTCATTGTTTTACATTTTGTGAACAAAGAAGTTGTGCTCTAAATCTAACCCTCTTCTTCAGAGGTGTTTGTGTTGTTTCCTTCAGTGGTTTTTGGTGCAGCACCACCACAGGCGAGGAGGGGAACAAGTTTTTCAATTTGAATCATTTGACACAGTGCAGTGTGAAAGAAAACCGCATAAGATGAAAATGTAGCAAATGTTGCAATTTTGCTCCCCAATCATACAGAATCTACCGGACTATCAGGTGTTTAATCATCCATAATCAGAATAAAACAGACTTGAGCTATTTGGCAACAACAACATGGAGTATATATTAAGTTCAGCAATAAAGCTGAGTTTATAGTTGAACTCAGCTGGGGGTTCCACCTGGTCCTGTACCTCTGTGTAGATCCTGTGCTCCACATTTTAGTCAAAATGTTTGGTTTTGACTCTTGTTTTAAGATCTCCTGGCTGATTACTGAATTAGGATTTAAGTGAAATGCAAAAAAAATATATACTTTAATTGTATTTTTTAGTGTTTTTTAAGACTATAGTTCGGGGGAAGACGGTATAGTGCATGAGTAGTGAGAGTGGAGGAGCTCCACCCTTCTGCCCGGCTAATCATGAAGCACATTAGCATTGATGTCTCTGGACACACATGATAACAGCGGTGAGTGGCCACAGCACCTATCAGTTAGCAGCACGTGGATTTGTGTCTGTTGTCTTTCCTGAGCGGGTCACATGTTCAGGCCTTTGGTATTTCAATATGAAATGTGCTGCAGCAGGACGTCCCACCTGTCTTTATAGTTCTGATAACATACTGTCTCCCATCAGGTCTCTATCTCAGCACACTCAATTTGTTTGGGTCAGTGCCTGGAAAAATACCTCGTTTTGTCAAATGTTCGTGTCTACATGGGAATCCTGTTATGGACAAAGTTTTCCCATCATTTCAGGCTAACACAGAGATTATGTCAAAACAGCCAGTACAAAGATTTTTAGTAATAATGTTGTCAAATCCCTCCCTAAACTGACTAATAAATAAACTGCAACCTTTGAGATTTGACCTCATTGTGATATGGGTCTGATTGGTTTTGGTGCTAGGCCTCCTGTGCTCCGTTTTCCCTTCAGCATTGTGCCTGTGAATCAGGAGAGCTGTGTGTGTTTTCTGTAACACCCTGCTGTCTGAACAAGCAAGACCGAACAGATAGAACCCGATTCCTAGAACGGAAACACTTCGTCCTTCTGGAATCTGCCACGTTGTTCAACTTGTGTTCCTCAGAATCCCAAATATCAGCTGAAACATCTTCAAAACCTTCAGTGGAATGCCTGACTTCAGCTGGGAGACTTTTATAGTTGCTACTAGTGGAGACGAACGGAGGAACGCTCAAAAACAGGAGGACAAGTGGACAAGAGATTTTCTGGAAAATGTAGATGACAACACAGAAATCAAATAATTTTTAATTTTTTTTCCTCTGGAAGAAACAGACTACCAGAATTGACTTGTTTGTGTTGTTGCATGTCATTAGCGTTTAGCTTAAAAACATATTCTGAGCAAATTATCATTAAATTATACAACAAATGTTTGGGGTTTTTTTCACAAAGTGACAGCACAATATATGCAAAATGAGAGTCGTGATCAAGGATTAGATCAAAAATATATATTCCTGCTTAATGAGGCTACTCCTTGTTAGCATCCTGTTTGTTCACTTAGAGCAGACATGTCAAACTCAGTTTCATTTAGGGCCATATCAAAAATCTAAATGTTCTTAAAGGGCCGGTTGTGCCAGAATGTATTGATAAAATCAATAAATATATCAATGAATAGCTGTTTGTTTCAGCATTCAAAAAGTGTTTCTGAAACTTAAATAATATTGAACATCTTTTCACACTGGTCAGTCCGTCCAGGATTTCTTAATTGTTTTTGTGGCTTTTTTTAATCAAAATCAAAGATTTTGGGTCGCTAAGTTAGAAATATTTGTAAGGAATTTTTATGATACCCGTGCTAATGTGTGATGTTAAACGTGACTTTGTATTCACTGACGTATCAATCTCGGACTATAACTTGAGATCAAGTAAGGCCGAGACAGCAATCAATAAAACCCAACGTTTTGAGAGGAATTTGCAATAAAAAATCCGAAAGAAAGAAACATGTACTAAATAAGTTGCATTTTGAAATGCAGAATGTACGGCACATTTATTTAACTACGGTATTTGAAAATAACATCTGCAGACAAACACCTAATTTAAAGTAAGCAAGTTACCAAGTTTAATATCTTTTGTTTTTAAAATCTGGAACAGGTGTGTAACATGTGGTCAGCTTGCGCTCTGTCACTACAAATTAAAATCAAATGTTCTTGGGGACCAAGCGGTGTTGTTGGAGCCCCAGCCAGTTCAGGAATACGGTGTAGCTCACCTGTCACCCAGAGTCTGTGTGGACCAACAAACTAAAGATAAATATGCAAAAATTATACTTTGGTCAAATGCAACACAAATCATAATTGTGAGCAAGTAATTCTATTTTGTGGGCAAAGAAAAATATTATCAGGTGTTGTTCAATTCCTCCCAGGTGAATTCAACAACCTGAATCCAAAACCTGGCCATCTAGTCCACAAAAGAAGCCATCATAGTTTCAACGCAGAAAAGCGTCAGCTTTGTGAAGCTAACTCATGCTCTAGCAGGCGCAGGTTGAAATCCAAAGCAAAAGGAAAATCAATGGCCTGGGAAAAAAGCAGATACACAAAGCAGGACTCGTGTTTCCAGGGCAATTGTAAATTCAGAGACGGGAAGCTTTCATTTCTTACTTATGTTCCAACTAGAAATCATCATGACTGTGTATTATGTCCCACATTGAATTAAACAAACCCCCATAAATAACAGAACATAAGAGAGCAGGGTAACCTCAAACCTACAGTATGCAACCTTTTCAAAGAATATTTTTTTCTACATATTGGTTGAAACTGTCACCATGTCGTGATGGTATGATATGAGACAGATGATCTGTGACAAGACTGATCGCTGCTAAATGTGCTAATGGTGGAGAAACAACTTAATGTTCCAGGAGAAACGTTTATCTGCCATCATCGGTGGCCATGCTAACTAGCATTAGCATTCATGACAGGATCTGCTGATGGCCGTAGGTCAGCAGAGAGCAAGGACAGGAGATGAGAGGGAGTTCATACACAGGCATTATTGACAGCGCTAAGACCAGCCTCCTGTCTCCAATTGGTTGCTTCTAGTAAGCAGAGGAGGCTTGATTTTATCTCAGACTATCTGTCTCACACTGTCACAATGTCGTCATAGTTTCAACAAATATGCACCAAAATATTTTTGTTATACTGCAGCTGTAACTCAGAGCAAAGGCTAAAACTCCTGGACTTAACTAAGAAGTGGACACCTGAATAAAATGTTGGTACAGGTCAGTGAGCAGCAGTTTGTCTCCCTCAGCAGCTTTCAGCATGACCTGCAGCTGAGAGCCGTTCAGCTGGGCAGCTGAGGACTAAACCGTTCTGCCGCAGGCTGCTTGTTTGAGTTTCCACTGCAGGCCCAAGAGCTGTCCAAAAATTAACCAACTCACAAATAACAGAGGGACGCCTCTTCTCCCTGAGTGTCTGAGGTTAGGGTCGGCCACTGTGGACCAACTAAAACTGCACATCCAAATAAACCTTCTGGAACGACGCTGCTATAATTTCCCTCTGAGTTACAATTTAACTTGTAACACACAACAAAAATTTTTTTTTTTTTTAACCATACATTTCTCCTCTGTGTTAGGATTTAAAAAAGAACTGCCATGCTGGTTTGTTGCTTTTCCAAAGCTCTGCTTTCAACTGGCTGCAGCGTGTGGCTTTCACAATCCTCAGTCTGATAACATCTGTAGGCCAGTGTCCAGACATGTTGTCTACTCATAACCATGGTGGTAACACTTCAACATCCAGGCACTGCAACAGGCAACCATTTTCTCTCCATGTTTGGTTCCCCCTCACCAACGAAGGGCAGCATTCAGTGCTCAGCTACACAGCAATCCACACGACTATGGAGGTTCTGGACCAAGCAGGAAACGTGATCTTCATTAGATCCCGGTGAAAACAAGCTCATTAAGAAATATGTTCAACAGGATGAGGTTTGAAATTCAAGGTTTAATATCCTTGGAGGCAGATAGAGCAGAATAAGAATCAGACCAGAAGTGACAACTCAATGGCCAACAAAAGAAGGTTTGACACAAGTCGTCGAGTTTAGCAGATAATTATCCCTGATACCAACCAGAAGTATGAAACGTTCTGTATTCATTAAAAATTAACAAAAATATCTCTTAAAAGACTGTTACATTTTCTGGTGTTTAGCTCATTTTAATTTATCATGTGACATACTTAAATAATTAGTGAATACAGTAATGATGAAATAACGATGAATTTGCAACACCTTGTCCAGCGCTAGTGGGTACAGAGGATGCAAATTGCATCACACAGCCTTTGGCCTCAGGAGACTGGGAGGGAAGAATTTGGACGTAGAAGACATAAAGGCAGAAATATCTGACCAAATAAAAGGCCAATGCCAATAAAAGAAGCTTTGAAATCCTCCAACCAGAAGACCTGACTCAAAAGGAACTGCAAATGCAATCAGTGTTGTAACGACTGCAGCATTAGACAGCGAATGACAGCAGGACAGTATTCTTCACACATCATTAACACCTGACATGGAGGCCATGCAGGCCAGGCTCTAAATTCTCCAGCTGTGCCATCCTCCCAACATTTTTGGCAAGAACCTGCAACATTATACTTTTGATATCAAATTTAAAGAGGAGAGAATGGAGAGAATGTGAGGCCTGCTTCTTATAAGGTAAAAGGGATTTACAGAACAAGCGGCCATAAGGCCGGGGCTGTGATGAAAACTGGGAAAATCTCCGTAAAGGTGACTGGAGAACCAGTTTCCCTTTGTCATGGTGTGATTATCATGCCAAATCACACCAGTATGCACAGCATTCACCAGAGACCCATGCTACATGTTAGCAATGTGTTTAGCACATGAGTTTTGTACTGGCCAGAAAGAACGACCAGCAGGCTTAATGACTGAGCTAACATTAGCTTCTTACATTCTAAGTGTTTAGCACAAGCTAGCGCAGCATTCCCACTTTGACCAAAAATTGACCACTAATATTTTTTTTCTGTTATGAACAGAGTCGTGATTTTTATTATCCATTTTATTATTGTAAGGCTTTATGAGCTTGCTGCCTTTTTTATGACCAATTTTACTACATAATTAAAGTAAACATCAGACATTAGTCACTTTCTTTTTGGGGTTTAAAGTCAAATCCTGAATACAGTCAAACTAACCCTGTTCTATTAAGTTAAGTGAGACCTTGTTCGGTCCATTTAGTGCACTAAGAATTATTTTTATTTTTATTTTCCCCGTTAATGACCATATTTTAAAAGCCAAAACCTGATAGAGGGTGTACTTTCTTTCCACCATCTTCAGTATTTTTGTGCCTGTGGTGATCCCGTCTCCTTCTTCCTGTAAAGCCCATCCAAGCTCACACATAAGCTGAGTATTTCTCACAGAGTCAGGAAATCGCTTTGAACAAGCCAGGAGTTTACAGACGTTGCACAATGCACAAGTCGTGTTTGAGTAAAAGTTAGAACTTGTTCAAATGTAGTGATTGTGTTTCCTCTCCTACAGTAGAGATGAGGGCATGGAGCCATCAACGTGCGCCATCGTTGTGCACATCAACAAATAAAATCTGACTCACATCATCGGATAAAGAGAAACCAAAGCCAATCCCCAACAAAGTTGAAAAGGATAAAAAATCTTCTTGCCATGCTGCATTGCGTCTCTTATTAAGAAATAGGAGAAATAAAAATTTTTTTTTAATTTTTATTGTCATGCAAATTTCAATAAATCTGACAACCATCTTAAAAAAGTCAGGGAACTTTCATTCTCACTGCTTCACTCTTTGCTGAGCAATAAAATTAATAAATTTAAAAAAATGTCGAAAACTTTCAACAACAAAAGTAAGTGTGTATGAGTTGATGCTTTTATAGTACAGCATCAAGCTAAAGACATAACAATACAATACAATCGTGTGAAGAAAATGTTAATCACAGATGAAGATACACTTTAAAGAACTCCACACCACAGCAATTCATGGGTGCCTGGTAAGTATGACGCACAAGAGTCAAACAGCAAAGCATAACGGCATAGTTGCCTTTACACAAAAGTGAAAAACAAATAAAGTTTTTTTGTAATCTGTGGCAGCAGTGGAGAGAGTGGTGGATGTACCAAACAGGGAAACTTCATTCGTCTACTTTGCAGCGCCTGGCACCGTCTCATAAATGCTATTTAGCACTCCACCAGGCGTTTAATGAGCACCACATGGCGCTATAGAAACACCAACAGCCTCCTAGCAAATAACATGTGGTGTTTACTAGGAGATTATTTTGTAGTTCTCCAGAAAATTCAGAGTAAACTATTCTGAATCGCCTTTGATTTCCCATGGAGATAACACCATACCAAATAAAGTACTAATTTTTGATGTTCTATTTCCATATCAAAAAAAGATAGATGTGTGGAGGTTGTTTTTGTTGTTGTACTAAACCCTTATGGAGCCATAGATAGCATGAGGTGGACAGCCACCAGTTTAAAAACACACACACTCCCCCACACATACACACAGCTTTTCATTCAACCACAAAGCAGAGTGTTGCTGATAATGACTGGTGCGTCTCCATGGAAGAGCAATGTTACAGAACCAAAGAGCACAACCATCCACAAGGATTTCCCTGATACTCAGCAGCCAAACGTAGCGTTAGCATGCTATCACTGCTATGATTCGTACAACTGGAAGTGTGATAAATCCATGTCAGTGAAACAAAAAGGTTTCTAATTACATAGAATTTAAGCAATAACAGGGATCTTGGGACGTGTGACCAGAGTAACTCACATGGCTTCATTAAGGACATGCGTGGATTGTCAGCAACTACTACTACTGCGACCAGATCATCCCACACCCCAACACCCTTCTGTTGGGGAATGTTATATATGTTAGGCAGGTTGGGACAGTGGCAGCTTTTTGAATGTCACTGCTGGTATTTTGATGATTTAGCTTGAATTGTGGGCTGCAGGCTGAAACGGCCTCACTGACATCACCTTTAGCTCCCATCACAGGAAGTTAGTGGATATACTGTAGACATCACTAAATACTGACAACGAGGATTAGTTCAGGAGAACACTCGTCTTCAACAGAGTGAAGAGACACCACACAGATGAACCCAGACAGAGAAAACATCAGGAACAGCTGGCCGATGATCACAGTCCTGAACTCCAAATAAGGCGGCTTAGCAATAAAAGCAGCAATGAAAAAGACAGAAACCGCCAAGTTTTGTTGAATTGGCAGAGTCTCCTTGGCTTCAGAATAATGTTTTCCATTAGCTTTCTTAAAGTGAAAGATAGCATTCACACTGCCAGCAAGGTCTGGCATGTGAGCAAAGGGCCAGTACTGTTAAACTTATCAGAACTCATTTGCACACAATTATGTCAGACAACTGTTCTTCCCATTAGAACGACAGGAGCCAAGTCACTTCGCATAAACAGATTCATGAAACATCTTGTTAGCCATCACTAGCAGAGCAAAAAAAAGATTATTACAGTTTAAATGTAAGCACCAACTCTCACAAGAAGACAGGACAAACAACCAGGGTGTGAGTCAGCTTGACAGAGTAAGAGGCTTCCAGAACTTCTTTGGATCTTCAGGATGTGTTCTGTATTTGATCCGGTGAAATCTGGCCAATGAGAACCAGAAAGAGATGAAGATGAGAAAACACTGGATCTGATCTCCTGTCAAATACATGGGGGGGCAGACAGCACTTCTGTGTTTCCATTAATCATAGAATTATCTAGATTGAAATTACAAAAATAAATCTGCTTAATGGGAACACGCCAACTTCGAAAAAAACAACTCCTGTGCTAAGATGGGGTGGATTTTTCGGACATAACGGAATAGATGTATTTCACTGAACTGTAATGGAAACACTTTTTTCCATTGCAGTCATGAGATCAACAGCTGGATGTCACTACTGGTGTAAACTACAAAGAAGACAACAGGAAGTGTTAGTAGGATGATGTAGTTTGTTTTAGTTTTTTGGACAATATGCAGCTGGCTCCTCCAGAGCTCTCACATCACACAATTCATTTAAAAAAACTGTGCAACACAAAGAATGGCCTACCTTGAAACAAAATATATTAACCTTAGAAATATTTCTGATAAAATGGGTAGAGGACAATAATAAGAGGAAGATTATATCTAATCTATATAAACACTTATAGATGCATTTCTCTGACAATTCTATAGATATAAAGCAAAAGTGGGAACTATAAATGAATATTGTTATTGAAGATGAGGAGTGAGAGGAGATTTGTGAAAAAGGTTTTAAGATCACCCACAGTCCAGGTTGGAAGGAATTTGACTGGAAATTAAAAATGAGATTCTTCAAAACACCTTTCAGTATTTCAAAATATGACAGAAATGCTACAAATTTGTGCTGGAGGAACTGTAATCAGATTGGGGATCAC
>CAEGAG010067527.1:0-43224 GCA_903067065.1 Brachyrhaphis terrabensis | reverse complement strand
GTGCGCTCTATAGTCCGGAAATTACGGTATGTATCGGTGTGTATACTGTGTGAGAGTTGAGAGAGCAGCTAGATGAAAAGAGGTGAAAAGGCTGTAGTGTAAAAGAGTTTTAAGCCATGATCATGAGCAGAAAAGCACTATATAAATTAAGACTATTTACCTTAAAGCAATCTGAGCCTTCTTGATACCATAGTAGAAATGCTAAAATACATAACCATATCAAATTTATTGACACGCACCTGCTAGAATAAATGGAGAATGTAACTGTTCACCAGAAAGCATTTGCAAGTCTTCCCATTCTACTGCAACATACAACAAAAGTTTTTGTATGTTGCAACAATTGAGATTTTAGGAAAAAAAACTAAATAATTTTCTTTGAGACATTGAAGTTTGGTTTAACATGAGGAGGTGTTATTTCTGCTGTTGCTTGTTTGTTATTGACTCTAATATACCCATTTCATTTCCTTAATATGGAAACACACATTTTCACCAGCATATTATCAAGATATCAGTTTAGTGGAGACAACATAACTTGAATTCATGACATCTAAAATATTGGCCAGCCTGGGAAACTGACATCACATGCAAACAGCTGGTTGTTAAAGCAGTAACAAAATATCTGTTACAGAAGACAACAGAACATGTATCCATTAAAAGAAGAACTGAATACAGATCCATAAACACTCACAGATCCATAAAGTTTTCCTCTTCGGTTCATGGCCACAAAGAGCCCACTGTGAACACCCAGCAGAGTAACCACCCCTCTCTCCACAGGAGAGATCTGCAGCAGACCTTCAGAAACATAAAAAATGCATGTTGAAACCTACAGGCAAGAGGAAAATATGTCTTCTCACAATTCTACCTTTCTATCTGTCAGCAAATGGAGTCATCACACTTTGTTTTTCAAGTTAAGAAAATATTTGGGCGTTCTTCAGCTCCACAATTACCAGCCCAACATTTTACACAAAAGTTCATTTTTTGATAGTAATTTAAAACTATCAAGTGTCTAAATTAAGTTTGGAAACCAATTAAGCAAAATGTCATTTACCAGTTTTTTGGTTTTTTTGTTTTTTTATAGACATGAAATCGGTTTGCTTCTGTACAAGAATGCCAAGAATGCCTTGTAAACTAAAGCAGAGGAGAGCTGGTCATTCTGTGGAGAAGGTACAGAAACAAATGTGAGGTTTAACATGTAAGAACGTTCTGCTGTGGCCTCGCTGCATGGAGGGTTTCTGAGCTTTTGTATCAGATGCTTTTCTGAGATTTTATGTCTTGGCTTTAAATAGAACAAAGCTGTAGGAATAACCTGACAGAAATGAAAAAAATATAAGTGTTCATTATTTACACAGCGGGTTTCCAGTCCAACAAGGCATAAATATAAAGTATCCCTGCGCTGGTTAATCTGTCCTCACAGCCGGGTCTGTCCTAACTTTAGGGTCCTGGCTGGCTGCAGGCCCGGATTACAGCAAGCTCTGGTTACACGTCAGGCGCAAAAGCTTGCGCATATTTGTGCTGATTTGCGGAACCGAAGAGGGACTCCAGATGTTTTGAAGCGGCGTGGATCAACATGAGCAGAGTAACGTCTCCTCTTGGGGATCTAGAGGCCTGGATCAGGTGGAACGAGCTGAGGTGTTGTTAAGGATTCAAACCTGGGTAAGTTACGGTCAGTTAGTTCCTATAGTTTACATTCTCGAATCTCAAAGGCGACTGAAAACATTTTTTTTTATGTATTTAGTAACAGCTCAAAGCTCCGATACAGGTGTCGGAATGGATCAATTCGGGCCAATGAATAATAATGATAAAAGCCACTTACTGTAACGATTCTCGCTGTGTACTCCTGTTATTCTGCCATCGGGTAACACTTGCATATGAAAACCAATACCCACGTTGCAGTAAAGGCGCCTCAGCCGTTTAATGCCTAGGAGGTAGTCTCCGTCCCGACTGATCTCCTCCCGCTTTTCCCCCGGGATCCGTGCCAGAGAGCGGGAGTAGAGGGCCTCCCAGCGCTCCGCTGTCCCGTTCACACCGGGGGCGCATCCCGCGAGGGCCGTAACCAGGTTCAGAACTAGGACGGTCCTCAGGGCCGACAAAGAACCCATGCCACGTTTGAGTCGGAAAGCAGCCTCCAGCTCTCCCAGTGAGGTGACAGTACAACACAGGCGAAGCAGCGGCGCGACACAGAGAAGCGTGTAAAAGTTGCGCTCATTCCCAGACCGACAGGCGCACTGACTTCAGCGCCGGGGCGACATGGATCTGCACGGACGCTGAGCAGCCATGCCTCTATATTTATACCTGCAGACTCATTACATCACAGCTTCACACTTAAAACAAATCTACTAACTAACACACTCGCTTTACCAAACAGAACAGGCCTCTTTGTTGTGACCAAATAATAGAGAACTTATCTCGGGGAAAAGTTCAGACTTTTTGAAAAATATACTAATAAAGGCTTTATTATAATAGAAAACAAGTCTTTGTGCGATACGTTCATTATCAGCAACAGAATGTCCTAATTTATGTATTGAAGGATGTAAAATAGGAAACAGTCAAGTTAACAGACCGCAGGAGACAGATCTATAAATGAACAATAACAGGAAAAAACACAGGTCCAATTCAGCTAAATGAAAAAAGCAGCACTTAAGACTGGTGGAGGGGAAATCATGTCCCAAGTCCTCCACTGAACAATGGTTAGACTAAATAGAGCCTATTAAGCATGTTAAGGACTGTCACTGTCAGCAAGCCTTATTTCAGCCCTCAGCTGGGTATTAATAGGATTCATTTATTATGTTAAAATTCATTTTGGTAATACAAGTAAACAAATCTCAGTCCAAGAGACTCTTTTGTTCTACAGGCTCTACTCTACATCTGTGTGTGTGCATGTGGGAGTGTCTGGGTGTGTGGAGTGGAGTAAGTTTAAGGGGACCTGAAATTGTTTTGTCTGAGTTGTAGAAAATCATAAATTTAACATTGATAGAAAAAACTGACTTAAATTTTGAATCACCACAAAAAAGGAAAAAAGAACCCCCCCCCCCACACACACACACACACACACACACATCCAAACAACTAAATATTGATCATCCCCAGTTCTGGGACTAATTATTTTACAGCGCTCAGCAGTCTTTCTTATGAAATGAAACGCTGTCTCTGTTTCAATTATCTTACAGTTTGATTTAAGCCAGTAGAGCCACCAGCTCTACATATTCAGTCATATCCAATAAATGAAAATATTATTGACAGATTAATTGCAATTTGATTGGCTTCAGAGACACATAAAGAAAATTAAGAAGTCAGCCTTCTGAAGAACATTTCCAGGATTAGAGGACAAATGTCCCAACAAGATCTAGAGAAACTGATCGTTGATCTTTGGTTGCACTGATTACTGCAGCAGTGTCTTCACAGGTCTGCCTAAAAAATCAAACAGCTGTAGCTGATCCAGAACGCTGCTGATTTCAGCCATGACATGTGAGAGCTTGTATGTTTGTTGCTTGCTTGTTGTTTTCATCATGTAAAGCATGTTGATCTGCCTTGTGCTGATGATGCCATACGAACAACCTTACCCTGCCTAAAGTGAAACACATTAAATAGACGAATTCCCCACAGACAGATTGTTTCAAGTCTTAATTTATGGTAATTATTATAAGTTTTTGCTTACATATTGCCAAAACATGACATTTAACATTAAACATTTATGTGAGACCAACATTCTTTTTTCACATGTGGGCTTATGAAAATATGTTTACTGTCTGCTTAAAAAATGTTGTTTTCAAAAGGTTATGTTGTTCTTATAAACAGGCCTAATCAGAATACATTTTCTGTTTTACTGACTATGACTGAGGAACGGGTACGTTGGATTTTCAGAATCTCTGATCTCTGCTCCGGCTCTGTCTTTCTCCTCAGTGACCATGGATGAACTGTTTTCTCAGATTCACATTTGACTTTCTGAAAGGTATGACTGCATTGTTTCTTTGCAGGCTACAAAACTGTGTGAACACAAATGTTTGAGGTCGTCATGAGGTGCCTCAGCATGGGTTCTGTTGGCCTAGAAATACCAGTAAACTAACCAGGAAGCCAACGCAGAGGACCAAAAGAAAACAGGCTAAAGTGAGGCCCAGTTTTTCAGGGCCTGAAGAGCTGGAACCATTCACACTCCATAACATGGAGCATTGATGCAGCCTTAATCCTCAAGAACAAGTTTTGGCCAAACCTCTGAGCTTCGCTGATGGGTTGCTTGACTGCTCATGTTCAGAATGCAGGTGGCTGGACAATAGAGCACTGGAATAGTTGCTACTGGACTTTGTCATGTCAAGGAAAGGGGATGACACGCCATAAAACTCTCTAGAGAAGTTTGGATCCTTTGTTTGCTGTAACACCTGGCTGAAAATCCATCAGTCCTCTAAGGGGTTATATCAGATATGCAGTCAGTCACAAATACCTCCTTGGTAAATGATGGAGCCCCAGCTATGTGAGAGTAATGTGGCTCGTTCCATTTCCAGGACTTTCAAGACATTTTTGAGCAGCGTAGACAGGCAGGGCCGTCGCTGTCCATGGTTCTGTAAACTCTTTTACTCACAATGAAATAAAGTGGGTTAAGATATCCACCATTCAGCCAAGCAAAGATTTGTAAGTTATGTCCAGCTTTATTTTCTGTTTATGTTGCACTAACGTCATTATGGTTTCAGGTTGCAGGTACGCAATGAATTATGCCAAGGGTTAGGGGTTTTGGATTTCACAGGGTGGCAGCTGCAATTTGGAGCTTAAAATGTCTCAGCATTCAGTGCATGCATTCATTCACTCTCTTGTTTGTTCATCACAAAAAAGGAAGCCTATACAAGGCCGATTTAAGACAACTGGCTTTGGAATTTATGTTTGTTCAAATGTTAATATTTTAGAACAACTGTGAATGAGTCACAATGAGGATTGAAATTTATTATTTTCCAAAGCTGGATTTGGATCAATTTAATATGCTGATATTGAAAAAAAAAATATTCCATAGCACATTACTGTTGCATTTATGTTGAAATTCTGACCATGGTATTTTTATTTAGATATTACATCTTCATTTATAAAAGACAAGAGTTGTGTGTCTGTAAACATTCCTGTTTTTAGTCAATGTTGACCAAATTCACTGTAAATTGAGCTCTTATTTAGTTACTCCATGCTGAGTTGAAAACCAATTTAAAACAGAAAAGGTAAAAAGTAAATTAATAAACTAAGAAAAATCTAAACTAAGAATGAAATGAAAGACGTGATGGTTTCCACCTGTAGAGGTCACTGTTTCCAAATCAATGGTTCCATTCTCTATTGCTGCTCAGCATTTCAGATTCAGGATGAGGCTCTGTGCTTACAGATGGGATTTCTGATCAAACATTTGGGTCATTATTTAAAAATAAAACTATTTTTATAGATTTAAAATAATGATCATGATGATAATAGTTGTTAGGTTGACTGGACTGTTGCAAGAATACAATTTTAATCAGTGATCTCTTTCACGTTGACATTTCAATAGAATAAAAACAAATTTATGAAATGACTGGTTGGTTTAATGTTGCTCATCTGGTCAAACTAAGAAATTTGGTGAAGCTCCCAAAAAGTGACTAACTTTCTGCTTAGAGAGCCTGTCCATTAACTTTATGTCAATTCATTTCTCTTTGAGATCTTTCAGCTCAGAGTTAGCTAACTAGTTATTAGTCATTATAAATCTAATAAATCTTACTCTGAAGGTTTTACTCTGCTAATATGATGAAAGAAGACGTCATGTAGGAAGAGATTCAGAAGATAAATGCCAGTGAAACAGATGGCTTTCGGACACAGGCCACAAAAGGCCCTAACCTCTCTCAAGTGCTGCATTCCTGCAGAGTAATACTAGAGTGTGGCATTCATAACAAGGTGCAGCAAGGTGTAACACTTTGTATGATACCGTTTCTGCTTTCAGGAGGGCCAGCCTTGTTTATCGACTGCAGCTTTTGGTCGGCTTTTCAAAAAACTGCCTTAAAGTCTCAGGCGGCATCGCTTCCCAGGCCCCCCCTGGGAGGAACTTTTGTTCTGGCCAGGAAGCCTCCCCTGCCTGCAGGTATAGGATGACAAGGCTTTATATGCCGCTGCCTATAGATGGGAAAGAGGCAGGGCAAAACCTGAACTTCGAATGAGTCGTGCTGCTGCTTGTGGTGAATTTAACACTGATGACTGCAGGTTGTACTCAGCCGTCTTACGCTGACAGAGCGGCTGCAGGAGGAGACGGATATCAGCAGGAAAGATGGACTTTCTCCTCATTTGGCCATAAGACAGCAGCAGATTCTACATTAGACTAAACTGACAATTTAGCCACAGGTATTAGTTTGTCTTCATTTTCAGTTTCAAATATATAAACATTGTTACGATGATTCCTGTAATCTAATGAGCTTTTGCTTTTTGAATGCCTCAACATTTTGCCAACAATCACTACAATCCAGCTGTCATCAGTGTGTGAATGTCCCCTATGAGATCTTAATGGGATTTATTGACCATTATAAATAAAATCAGTAATGATAATAAAAGTAATTATTATCACTAGTAACAATCATTATTATTATTATTATTATTATGTTATTGTGTATACTACTAATAATAATAGTAATCATTTGTAATTATTATTATTATTATTATTATTATAACTTTAAAGCTTATGGTAGAAAAGTAGCATTTTCACCAGAAACACAATAAACCATTAATAACTTCTAATTTTAACAGGGGAAGAATATCGGAATCAGTGCTTACAACACACACGTTTACTAGAGGAAGACTACACACACACTCACACACAGTTGGTTTTTTCTTCTTTGGGTCAGTACCATTATGTTTTTTTATATTGGAACCAGGCAGCAAGTGAAAATTGAAACAACATCCATATTGGTAAAATGCAGAAATAGTCTCATCAATAACTTACAACTCAGACAGCAAATAAATATTCATATCATTTGTGGAATATACAAAGTACTTCTTTCAGTTTACACACAGTAGACTATCACATTGTGAGAACATTGCAGATGCTCGTGCCTCAAGCTGATTTCCTAATTCTTCTTAATGTGAATCTGACAAAAAGTGCTTCTCCATGTACAGTCCCCTCTCCAGCTTCCATAATGATTAATAGCACTTAACAATCGGGAAATAGTACTTGGATTCTGACAAACATAAAGCTTATATGCTGCTGTACAGGCCAGCTGAACATATGCTCTGAGGCTAGTACATACAAAATAGGATGGATATTACAACAATCTTATTACATTTGTTTACATGACAGTTGCAGTTGTAAGAAATCAGACGTCAGTTGTCAGAGGATTATACAGCAGTGGAGTTGTAGGCCAGAGTCTCCAGAGAGCGGCAGGTTTTAGAAAGGCGTCAAAACCAGAAACACTTTGGTGGCCTTTGAGTTTGAGTTTCCCTTCCTTATTGATTGAACTTCCCTTTATCTCTGTACACCAACAAGAACTTCCACCAAGCCAGAATTTGGGATCCAAGACATTTTCTCACATCCTTCCTTGCAGTCAAGCTGCAGTATGTGCCGAGATCAAGAATCTGTGTAGATGAGTCGTAGCAGAGGGAGATGAAATCCAACCTCACCTCTAAAAGTCTGCTGAGTCATCAGGCTGTTGACCTCGACCTTTCCTATCACGATGCCGGCGTCTCCGGCGTTCACCACGCCGGCCCTGCTGATGATGCGTGTGCTGGGCACCTTGAATGTCCCTCAGCTTCCTCACCATCTCATGGTCCTTGTTGCCCAGCACCCGAGGCAAGAAGAGTGAGGCTTTATCAGTGCTTCGAGTTTTAAAGCCTCGCCGCGGCCGCCCTTTCCCGTTGATGGAGATGTACCATTGCCTCCTGACAGTGGCCCGACGCTTGCTGCTGCTGCTGCCTGTTCCCGGTGGCAGGGGCTGCTCTGTGAAGTGTTGTCGTGATGCATAAGTGTTGTACCCCAACTCATGGATCCGTTCCACAAATTCACACTCCTTGTTGAAAACCTCCTGGGGAAAGGAAGAGGGGGAAAAGGAGTGACCAAGATGTCAACTTTTGGAGGATTAACCGTGTTTTTGTTTTCCTCCTTTAAGGTTTCTTATAAAATAAAAAGTTGGCTGCAAATAAAACAAACTCACTCAGTTTAACTTCATTTAATACTAAATGTTTCAACTTGTGTGAAAACCTTTTAGAACTGTTGTTCTAAATGTGTTGCAGTGAAGCTGAGGAGGACGCAGTGACTGGAGACAGAAAGCTGAACAGTGTGAATATTTATTTGTCTTAACTAATAAAATGAGGAATTAGAATCATTTTCATTTTTAAGTATTTTTGTTCATATCTGTATGTTACAATCATTTGTGTTTCTCAGAACTGGTAGAGTGGAAATAAATGAACCACCAACATTTGGTGTAAAACACAAAGTTATGATTCATGATCTCTGGGACATAAACAGTAGAAAGACAGGCTGTAATTGTGTACTGACCGAGGCGTACAGCCTTCCTTTGTCGTTCATGGCCAGATATTTGCCTGAGAAAAGCCCTTTTATGGCCACGACACCCACATCCACTGCTGTGATCTCCATGATGCCTGCAGAGAAATAGAAATATTAAATGTAAATTGAAATCATATTTTTCATACCTAGAAGCGCAGCTCTTCCGTTTACATGAAACATAAATAAGAAACGAGCGTTGTTTTTTTTCTTCTGTGCTGTTAAAATGAATTTCTTGCGGCAGCCTCATTATGGGTCCGTCCCGTTTATTGACCATTGAGAGGCTTCAACAGGCTCTCAATAGATAAGTACATGATGTTAATGCTGCTGCCCTAGTGGCCCCGAACATCCTCCACACATCACTTATGTATCACTAAAGCACGCGAATCATTTCTGTGAATAATGCAGACTGAAGTCTAAAATACACAAAGAAAGCAAGAAAAAAAATATTAACTATGTAGGAAAGAAAGAGAAGAAAGAGGGCGTTTAAATTTAGCCCGATAAAATGTTACTATTATTTTCCTCCAAATCTTGAGGTTCTTCCCACACGTGAGCCCAGGTCTCCTCGGGTTTGTAATGATCCACTTAAGCTCCTATAAGTTCTGTCTTGTTTGTGAAAACAGAAAAACAAAAACAAAAAAGCTACTCACTGAACGGATTATTCTCCTCTAGTGATCCATCAATCTTCCCGTTAGGATGGATCTGTAGATGATATTTGGTAGCGCAGTAAAGTTTCCTTCGCCTTGGCGCTCCTCCGAGGTGTTCATACACTCCTCCGCGCCCCCCGGCGTCTCTCCGCTGCCGGGGGTCACAACCCTGGCTAAGCGAGCAACGGGCCCGGGGCCAAACGGGATCCAGCAGGCTCGCCAACACCAGCAGAGGAATCATCAGCATTGTGGCATGGTCGGCGGGGAACGATTGCTGCAAAAATTCGGATAATACCCGGCCGGCCCTCCGGGTCCCATGGACGTGTCGGGCCCCTAAAGCTGGAGAACTCCAGCCCCGGTGCACATCCAAGCCCCACGGGCAGCTCTGACAGCACAGCCGGCCCCCGGGTTGGGATCCTCCTTGCCTCTCCTGCAGAAAAGCCCTCGTGTGAAGCTGACTGAGAGCCTCGCCTCAGACTGAGCGCAGATATAAAAGAAGCTTGTGGCGACAATAGGCTGAACTTCGACCAATTGATACAAAGGAGAGGGGAGGCAAAAGGTATTAGCCCTGTGTGAAGTGAGAGACAGCGGCATGGATAAAATTACATAGTGGCAAAGTGCGAAACAGCTCTCCTCTCTGAACTCTTCTTCTGAAATATCCTAAAAGAGCAAATTAGACATCCCAAATTATACAGGCAGTATGAGCCTGAGCCAGCCACCGCAGCAGGTGAGGAAGAACTCAGCTGCTGGAACCTTCTTTCATCTCAAAAGTCAGCGAAATGAAAAGTGAACTTTTGTGTCTCTTGGGTCTTTTCAAAGTCCTCAGCCTTAGAGCTCAGAATGCACTTGTTCATCCTAAGCAGAGTAGAGGCGTCTGCTGCTGGTACTTGATGTACAGAATCAGATCCACAGCTTCCAGAAGTGAAGAACCCACAGCTTTGTCAAGTTTCCCATCTTCTTTGCTCCTCAATATTTATAGGCTCCTCCTAACCTGTTACCTTTTACTGCCATTATTAAAGACCGTTTCTGGGAAGAAAAGACAAATTTGTTTTGTGTCACAAGGTTCTCTGTCTGCTCCTCACTCTGCAGAACCTCCTCCCCAAGTCTCAGTCGTTATCCTCACCAACAGCATCTCCCAGACTTTTCCCAACCCAATGCCCCAGCTCTGGCTAGGCAGCAGCCGGTGGGCGGAAGAGCAGCAGTCTAAATGACTACTGCCTAAATTGTTTCCATCTTGGTCACATTATGGTTTGCATTCTGGTAATTAGCACCATCTTCTACAAATCTCTCTGCCCTTTGGCGCTACTCCACTGCTGCTATGAAGGCCTCTGCTGAGAATCCCCCAGAGAGCAGACGGTTAATTTGTCTTCCCCTCCCATACATCACCCAGCTAGTTGCCTCTGTCACTTAATTTATCCTGATGATCAGGAAAAAAATCTGCTCTTTTAATTACAAATGGGCTTTATGCCTCCAAAACCCTCACAAGTCAGACAACACACCAAAACATCAGCCAGGCAGTGTGTATCAGTGGTTGTTCTGGTGGCCATTTCTAAGCGAGATGGCCTTGATGTGGTCAAATGCTGAAAAGGGTGGAACCTCAGATGTGGTGTGCTGTTTCTCTCAGAAACTATTTTAATTATGCTCCCCTCCACGCCGCCCACAAAGCCTCCCAGCAATAGGCCAGGCAAGCGTTCTCAATTTGTGAAGCACACACTCACGTGTATGTCTTCCTTTTTAACATCAGAAAGAATGTGTGTGGGTGTGCAGGGGTGCGCGGGGGCGTGTGCGCGTGTTATACGACAAAGCTTAAGAGGAGGATAAGACCTTAAACACAGCTTGTAATCAACAGCAAAACAGCAACTTTAACTCCACTTTAACATTTGCCATCATACAGTCAAAAAGCTGTCATAGAATGAAAGCCAAATGCAAGATCCTCTGTCTTTTTCTCAGGCCTTTGGACTGTTGCATTAAGACCACCATGCCACATGAGTGAGATGTTGAAACACACCAGGGGGGCATGTAAAGCTGAAAGACAGGAAAGACAGGAAATCATAAAAAAGGCAGAGCTGCTGTCAAAGGGATGTGAAGACTACAGCCAGAGCTGCTGGGTTGTTGAAGTCGATCCATTATCACTTCCCTCTGGTGGTTCAAGAAAGACTTAAAGGCCAACATTAATATGACATGATGACATGCACCCAGAACATGGAAAATAAATTGTTTCCAATTTATGAATACCAACATTTACTAAAGGTTGTCCACTATCCAGTAAACTCTGGTAACATTATATTTTAGTGCAACTTCAACACAATAAATTTTAATGAGCATTTCGCAATATCGGGAGTTAGAAGCAAAAATGAGACAAGTGCATTTTGAAAATACTTGAGCACGTTGTGCTGTGCCTCAGCGTG
Organism: Brachyrhaphis terrabensis; assembly: GCA_903067065.1. NCBI lineage: Eukaryota > Metazoa > Chordata > Actinopteri > Cyprinodontiformes > Poeciliidae > Brachyrhaphis > Brachyrhaphis terrabensis. The sequence goes on along the minus strand of CAEGAG010067527.1, from coordinate 31,690 downwards.
TGAGGAGACGATCGGAGCAGCCGCTGTTTGACCTGGATACCAATTTCCCAACCTTTCAAATTGTTTGCCAAAGACAAATCAGCTCTGTTTGGGATCTTTGTCCTGCTACCTTCACAATACAAAGTTGACTAATTGGCCCTTCATTGAAGCCAGGAGCCATTCGACTTCACATTACACTGCACACTTGCATCCAGACCACCTCCCAAACAGAGATCACATCCTATCAAGTCTCCAGTTCACGTTGGGGACGTTTGAAGCTGCGCTCACAAGAAAGTAGATTTTTTTTAAATGCTTCAAAACATCCAATTCATCCAGCTTAACCATTTCCTTTGTCATTACACTCTTGAAAAATGAATCAATACCAAACCACATGAAGTGCTCTGACACAAAACCCAAAAGCATACATTTTAACTTTTTCTCCTTTTTTTCTCTAATCATGAATGAAAGCGAGGATTTTTCAGAGCTCCTTTTTTAATTGACCTCCCCAAAATTCTCCCCCACCACCAGCTCTCAAAACCCTCTTAGCACAAAAGAGTTTCTTTTCTGCAATAATACAAATGTTATTAGCAAGGCCCTTTTCTTGGCTGGCTTTTTTAATGGAGGGAAAAGGAGGTACCAGTAATCCAGAGCAAATCAAAATGACCTTTGAACCCTTTCTGCTGTACTTTTTCTCATGGGCAGATTTCTTTAGTGAAGCGGTGATCAGAGGGCTGAATCCAGCCGCTGCCTCTCGTCTCCTGACAAATCGCTGCAGAGCCTCTTTTGTCCCCAGGACTTTGATCTCACCTGCTTGTCAGACTCTTCAGAAAGAAGTCTAGTACAGTTCCAGCACATAGCAAACAAATCAGCAACTATTTTAGCACCCCTCCACACACACACACACACCTCCCTGACCCCCTTGTTTTTGCTGTCCGCTTTCTTTCCCTCACCCTTCTTCAGTTTGTCAAACTGGTATGTTGGTTATTTTATAAGTTTGCCTGTTTTAAACAATTCAGATTTATTTGCTAGTTTTACTTTTTGTTTCTAGACAATGTGGTTGGCACTGGGACATTTCAACAAAAGGCCTGTGGTTTGAGCCTCAGCTGGGGCCTTTCTGTATGGATTTAACATGTTGTCCCTGCGCACATGAAGGTTTCCTACAGGAAATCCGTCTTGTTCCCATAGTTCAAGAGCAAGCATGTTAGGTTAATTGGTGATTCTAAATTGCCCTTAGGAAAGAGCTTGTGCTCACAGGATTGTTTTTCTCACGTCTTTGTGTTGCCTCAGTAATAGACTACCCGTCAAAGCTGCAAGTTCATGGGCTCAAAGCTATTTAAAGTTTGCCAGAGCTTCTCTTTACTGAGCCCAAGAAAAACTGTCAAAAACATTTAGGCACCAACAGAAATCTTTATCTAGGCAACTTAGCACCTTTCATTTTTCCACCACATTTTCATGTTTTTTAGAGAGTGAATCCATCTTTCTTTCTATTTAATGAGAGGGAGGATGTTTCTCCAAGGGCGATGGCAGCAGTGAGAAAAATTTGTTACAGGCTCTTAGTTCAGTCAAGACACGTGTTGATGTGATTGCACTTGACATAACCTAAGCAGACCTCTCAGCAACAAAGTGAGACAGGTTTGTCTCATCACTTTGTTTTGTTGAGGTTCCACTATTCTGATCTTTCTACATTAATGCTTCGGAAAGTGATGGAAGGTCGCCAGTTTCATTTGTTGTAATGTACCAGTGTACTGGTCGTAAGGGAACCAATGTTTCCTGAGGGAAGGAAACAACTTACACCACATCCCAGGCCCTGGTTCATTAGACCTTGAGAAGGAGCAGTACTGATTATGGAAATGAAACATGGAGTGGGTAATTACCCAACACAGCAAGACTGTCATAATATTAGTGAATGGAGGGTATTTTAAACTTTTAATTAAATCTCAAATAATTTAAGAAAAGCAGAACTCAGGAGAGTGACTCTAAGAGGTTTCTTTAGGTAAAAATCTGTGAGGGTTCAAGGTTCTGTGGCAGCAGGTCCAAGCCTGCACTGGCCTGGAGAGTGGGCAGGCAGGTGGGTAAAGTGGATCTGGCTCAGCATTATCACCAGAATGTTCTTTGTCCCATTGGTTGAGATGTTCAGGGGAAGGTTCTGGCAGTCAGGTTTCCAGGTGGGTCATCTGGGAGAACAGAAACAGGGAAAAAATATTAGAAGACAAGTAAATGCTCACTTGGGTTTTTGTTATGTCAAGAAACTAAAGTTTCACCGTGGTGATGAAACTGTGTGAAGGCGGAGCTTAAACATCAGGCTATGGTGAGTGATAGACGTCAGTGTGAAAGTAGGATCCAGAATCACAAAGGAGAGTTTCTGCTGTCTGCTGCACCTACAAGATAAATAGGAAGGTGAAAAAGCCACCCAACATGGCTCAGATTGTCTCTGGAGCCTTCCAAAGCTGCCACAGTCTCATTGGTCAAACAGTAACAGATGTAAATGTCTTCAGGTTGATATCGAGAGGCCACTCACCCCACACTCATCATAGTATATGCATGAAAGGGTTTTGTGTCTCTGGTTAGTGGTTGATATGATATGTGTCTCAATACACTGCCAACAATTTGATTAATTCACATGAAAAGGAAAAAAAAAAGTGATACGATTCACTTTTCTATCAGAATGCAGTTTGATGAAGTCATTTTTTTATTAACACAGAGTGACTCAATACAAATTTCACAAAACCCATAAACTGGATTTGACTATTTATTTTAATAGATAAGGCACACATCTGGGTGAGGATCAATTCTACTCACTGTGACATTTCAGGCCATGTAAAGCAAAAAGCTCTGATCTAATACTGCAGAAAGACAGTATTACATTGGTAGAGCTTTATTGGGAGCAGATTTATCCCCTTTAAATAGCTTTGTTCATTTGCCGTTCTGTATGTAGATTTTACCAGTGGACCAGAGCTTTTTCTTTTTTCTGTGACTACTTCCTGTTTATCAGCCTCGGTCAGGGGTTGGCTGATTGAGCAAAGCCAGGATTTAGTGGAAATTTCCTCCTGTGAAACTGTGAGAGCTTCCTGTCTACTGTCATCACCTGCTTTCTCAGGATGAGGCAACTGCTTCATGACATGATCAACTCAACTGAATCCATCATCATGTTGAGAGGATTTCTAAATGGATCTGAATATATGATTGCATTGAAATGCTGTAAACTGGACTGATAATTGTGTATCAGATAAAATAGGAAGCTGTTTGTCTTGCAAAGTGTCTTGATTCATGTTGGGATGTGGTGCTGTACAAGTACAATGGAAACATAGCTAGTGTGAGTTTGCACTGTACTGTGCTGACTATACTCAGTTAGACCATAGTTATAATAATGACAACATAGTTACCTTTTAATAAATGAAACTGAATTTTTTATTTTTTGTGAACTGGAGACACACACATGCCTGGCAGTTAATATCAGCTTTATTGGATATTTTTTGGGGAGCTTTACTGAAGTTACCTGATGCTGTCCAATTACCATACCGTTCAAACAACGGTTGGGTACAAGAACAAAACGGTGCAGAGGATAGAACATTTCATCTCTGGTGTTGGACTGGAGTTAACACTACAATATTTGAAGAGCTGCATTTTAAGAAACTGTCACGGACAACGGTCGTCCTCCTGCAGGTAGGAGTCAGACAAAACAGTTTGTCCTGTGAGTTCATTGTAGATGAAATTGGTTTTAATGCAGAAAAGAAGAAATGTGAGGCTGAAATGAACGGTTCATTTGCCGTTCTGTATGTAGAAGGGCAAATGAACCGTTGATGCTTTAAGAGGTTAAAGGGAGGTTAAAGCATCTTCACAAGTTGAATCCATTTGCTCTTTAAAAAGAACTATAATCCAAAATAATCTATGAACCATTTTTGTCCTTTACTCTTTCTTACATACTTTCTCTTCCTTGCCACTCTCTCTTTCTCGCGCTGTCAGTCTTTGTCTCTCTTTCACTTACTTTCCCTCTGTAACCAGATAAGTCTGTCCTATACTTCTACAGCTCTTTGATTGTTACCTGCAGGTTTCAGATGCCCATAGAGTGGCTGCACCTTCCAACAGGCAAATGATTGTGGAAGGATGAAACTTTAGAGGGCATCAATGGCTGTGGCAGAAACACACAAGTTCTCTCTCTCTCACACACTCACACAGACACAAACACCCCCATCCTCCCACACACAAAAAGCATAACACCTACTCCTGAGCACCAGCACCAAATTGTGTCTCAGTGACCAAAGCTTCTGACCCTGTCATCATATGTTTAATCCCTAATAATGTAAAAAGAAAATTGAGAGGTTCGAAAAAATATGATGTAAGTTAACGGACTATTATTCAAACTTCCACCACCAGCAACACTTTGGCAGACAAAATCAACTACAATAAGTGCATCATCTTCAAGCCATATGGTCCTAGTCGACTCTAAAATAACAAAAGTAAGTTTGGAGGTAAAACACCTTGTTACCATTGCTACAGCAGTAGCAGTGTCATTCATTTAGGTTTGTGTTCTGATCCTTTTTGGATTGTGATTCTTATTTAGGTTTTGCTATTTTTAGTTCATTATTGTGTTGTGATTGTCTCCTGTGTTCTGCTTTCTGTACATTTTGCTTTATTTATGTCAGTGTTAAGTTTTTCTCGTTTTGATTTTGCATCTTTTGGTATTTCAGTTCTTCTCCTTCTGTGTTTGCTGTGTTGGTCTTCTTCCCTCAGCCTCCCTTCTCAGCACTCTACCACAGTTATTCTGCATTCACCTGATTATGGTTACCTGGCTTCCATGTCACTAATCACACTCCCTCAGTATTTAATTTCATTCTTAATTGCTGGTTTCTTCTGTTGGACTCCGGCTACATGCATTGTTCTGCTTTTGCCAAACCTGTAAATCTTCTTATTTATTCTTGACCTCTGGTCATCTCCACCACCAAACAAATCATGACAAATGATTACAAAACACCACCAATCTAAAGGAATCATATGATTGGCTGGTTTTTACACCATTCATAAAGTTGTCCTACAGAGTTTGCATATATGACTGTAGAGAGCAGAAAGTAGCAGTCACTGAGTAGATAGTCTTTTTGTTTGCATAACAGAGCAGAATAACACGTGATTGCTTCTTTCATAAAACAATAATACAATCTGTGAATTTAACAATCAGTTACAGATTGTGGGTTGCATGGTGGCCTGGTTGGTATCACTGTTGTGTTGCAGTAAGAAGCTAATGGTTTTAAATCCTGGAGTCTGAATGGTATCCCCAACAAAAAATATGTACACTAACTTAGAGCTACAGTATGTGACTCTTATAAACAATATATGTTTTACATATTTGTTAAAGCTACCACCAAACTGAGCTCTCTGCCTCCTCCCTGTAGTCCTGCTGCCATCAGCAGAAATACATTGCTCTGTCAGAAACAACCAATCAGAGCCAGGAGGAGAGTCTTAGTGCTGTCAGTCACCGTCGTGAATATGCTGCTTAATGTGCTAATGGTGGAGAATCAACTTACATGAGAACTGTTCATCCGCTGTCATTGGTGGCCATGGCAACTAGCCTGAGCTTTCACAACAGCTCTGTTGTGGGGAACTAGCTGTAGCATCACACACAGCGAGCGGGAGGGAGGGTGAGAAGCGCATTCATTTATTTTATATAAATAGTGTGCAGATATTATACATGTGGAGGATTCAAGTTAAATGTATGGAGATCTGTAAATTTACACCAGCTGAGAGAAACCATTACAGAACCATTTCAAAACAACTCTACATTCGAGATCATAAGATCTAATAATTCTAATGATAAGCATATTGTTTGGATGTTATTTAGGTCTATGTACAAACATGAGTGCGAATAACAGGAAATTCCTGTACACTGGGGTCAGTACACACTTCAGCCAGTTTTACATCATCCTAGACTGAGAGCATGCTGACCGAGAGAGAAGCTTCTGCTCCAAACCCAGTCTGCAGCTGACCACATAGGCAAGAAAAATCTGACTTTTTACAGAAATTATAAGAAATACACTTGTAGAGGTCAAGGTAAGAGTTTAAAACCAAACATTGGGGCACTTAACGAGCACGTTGCTGATACACGCCTCAGGGTGTTTTGATGCTAGTGGACAAGAACTGGTACATTGCATGAGGAGATGTTCAACCTCAGCTCAAACACCTGAATGGTAAAGACCTAAAAATAATCCCAATAACATCAGAAGTGTTTGGAGGTTTTGGAATCGATATAGCAGGCTAGCATTGAACTGACAGAGTAACCTTCCTAAAATTGTCAATCTTGAAGAAAAGAAGTGGAACATTTTTAAAAACTGTCATTTCATAATAATTTGCAAAATGCTTTCTGTAAGAAAATACTACCCTTGGATACAGAAAGGGTCAAACAAATCATCAGAATTAGTGGGACATTTATGCCCGAGATAATTTCATGTAAATTTCAGAAGTTAGTATAATGAGAACAGCAGCATATGGCCTGTGTCCTCCTTTTCATCAGGATGGAACTGGACTAACATCTGGAGTGTTTGATGGATGGGTGGAAGCTCCCTGTGTGTGACAGTGATGAAGCAGCTGCCACAAGAAGCTCATTTGAAACTCAATGTTTTTCCATTTCCCTGTTTACCCCGGGACTATTGACAAACTGTGGGTTCTCTGCAGGGGGGACTGAGTGAAAAAGCTCTGGCTAATGGAGAAGAAGATGGATGAGATGGCTTTGGTGAAATGCTTTGGTTGTGACAGATTCATGCTGTCACTCCAGGTGAGTGTAAATGAATTAATCCTGACTTAGATTCTTTTAGGAATGAACACAACTGATTTACTGAAAAGTGGATGCCTTTTTTTATAAGGTTTTCCTTAAAAGTTTGTAGCTTTTATTGATGATTCACTGCCAAACAAAGTGAGTTATTCCATCACTCAGTGAGCTGGCTGACCAGATGACAGAGCTCTGTCTTTAAGGCACTTCGGGGAACTGATCTGTTTTCCTTAGTCTTTCAGCAGACATGCTGCAGCTATGTTAATGCCTCTCTCAGGGCTCTGCACTTCAAGGAATCTCCCATAGCTTGTATTTCACCAGGAAAGTTATCACACTTCTCTAGAAAAGTCTAAAAAACTCGCTTAAAAAATGTCAACATCTTTTAAAGCAAATAAAATTCACTTTTCATCTTTGTTGTGATGAGGTTGGAATGAATTTTTTAACACTGTTTTAGTTAAATGTGCAGCTTCTGGGTTCCTGAGAGGACAGAATGAAGGAAAACAAGTTCCAAAGGAGGTACATAAGGGAATTTGAGGTCAGTGAAGGCTGAGGGGGATTCAAAGCAGTTGGGCGGAAAGGGGGTAACAATGAGTCTGCAGAGAGGAGGGAGTTAGCGTGGGAAGCAAGAACTAATCGCCCTCGTAGTTGGAACAGGTTTTTCTATCTCTTGGACCAAAGTTCCTAACAACCACATGGACTTTTCTAAAGTGAATCCATTGAAACAGGCTTTCATGGGTCTAGACTCTTATTAAAAGGAAATGTGTTGTACAAAAGTAGTTACTTGGTTCATGTCTTGATATCTTATCATAGTGCTAGAAATGGAATTATCTGGTGAAGCAGTCAATGCAGAAGAGTAGTTCAGGATTCAGTCATTTATTAATTACTAGGTGTCTCTGCTTGCAGCAGAGATCTAAAACACTTTGGCACCAGTACACACAGACACACACATGTAACAAGTCAAGAGTAAAGGTGCTGAGACCAGAATTAGCCCATTGTTTTTGTCTATAGACAGTGTATTCACTTTCTATTTATTTTATATCCTTTTTCTTTCTGTCAATATCAAATTTATTTATATAGCACTTTTAAAAACTGGCTAAAACTGCACCAAAGTGCTGTACAAAAATGATAACACAATAGAATAAATTGATGAAAATAACATCAATAAAATAAAAATTTAACATTGCAAGAGAAAAGTTACAGTATCAGGCCTCCATTAAATGGCAACAAATAAAAATAAGTTTTAAGAAGCAATTTAAAATAACAAAAGCAAATGTGGGCAGATCTAATGCAGAAAGGTAACTAATTTTAGAATAATCAGTAGAATTATCAGTATGCTTTTTAAGGTGGTCATTGTGTTAACAAACACATGTAAGCAACAGCCAAACAGGTATTTCCCTTTCGCATGTGTATTGATGATTACATTCTGTTCAAATCAGTTTATTTCTTTTTTTTGTTTTTTTATTTCCTTTATTTAACCAGGTAAACCCCGTTGAGATCTGGATCTCATTTTCCAGAGGGACCTGGGCAGAAATCTGCAGTACACAGCAACCTGGTTACAAAATGTTGTTTCTATGTTCACAACAAATGTCATTTCAAGGCTCTTTACAAAAATAATTTTAATTCATCCCAGTTATCAAACAGTACAGTACGCTCAGTTAATCATTCAAAGCAGGTTGCATTGAGTCATTGACTTGCAGTATTCCATCCTCCTGGATGAGCACATATGGTTTGCATTGTGTCGTTGACTTATGATTATATTAGTAAAAATTGGGTGCTTGCAATATATTGAACTACTTTAGTTTTTTCTCTAGCTAACCATGTGGATCGGTTTGTCTGGATGTTCTGACCACTGACATTTCCAAATAACTAAATAAATATTAAAAGCATTTCATAATGTGAAAACTGTAAAGTTGCTTAAAACGAATTTCCGAATTTTAAGGGATTAAACATGACTAAGTATTATGGGCCTTTTAACCCTACGGAGTATAGATGGCTTTCTTTCAGGGTGGATGGGCTTAAAACCACCAATTCAATTCAACTCTGTGACTGTGGAAGTCAAATTGCTGTTTTACTCTCTGAAGAGAGAGACTTGACGATATGTGTGTGTTGCTGGCTGACATGGTGCACAGTCATCACAGAGATGTGTCAGCAGATAGATGCCACACTCATGTTAATGAGTCTACATGCACCGTGCAGCATGGTGGGCGTCTTAATAAAAAGCAGACCGGTGTGTGTGTTTGTGTGTGTTCAGTGAGTTGCATACTTCAGAGAGGAGGTGTGACACACCATAATGCTTTTCATTCCCCAATAAACACATAGTACTTCCTGTTGCCAGACTTGCTCCAAACAGGAAGCTTGGGGTCGAAGTTGCTTGTGCTGCTATGATGATTTAAGGATTATTAGTGTGGATCAACACAATTAAACAGAGGGGAAAAACGGTGACTGTTCCCCCACAGTGATTTTGGGTTATTTAGTTACACTAGCATTGTGGTTCAAAGCCCTGTTCTATACTGCTGGAGAATAATATGAGTTTTGTTTCTCTGTCTACCACTCCACCTTTCCTATGAAACGTTCAGTACAGGCAGATAGATATTAAAGGTTGGCTATTTCTACCTGGATTTCTAAATGACTTTTCAGAGACAAAAAACTATTCAGCTGAATACATGCTAAATGTTTTGAAAAAGCCTTCTTGGTCTTTAGGAAGCTTTAAAACTTTCAAGAGCAATTAAAATACTTCCAGTTCTACTGCCTCGCAGCACCATCTGTCACAAGAAAAGGGAACAAGATAACTTGGCACTTAATTTTGACACATATGAAATGGTATTTTGCTTGTACATCTTATTATTAAAAAAAAAAAAGTCAATTATTAGGTCATCTTATTATTAGAAATAATAAGATGACTTAAATCAGTCTTCTTGCCATACTCATGTTAATGACTACTGTCAAAGTGATTGTTGACAGTAATCAAATTACTGTCAACAATCACTTTTAGTAAGTTACTTTGAACTTGTGGTTGAATAGTCTCTCTACGGGAGATAGATTAAGTTAGAAAAAGCAAGCTTTTGATAATTGTGCTTTTTTCTGTGTTTGACTTAATACTGCATAAATCAAGGTACAAATGTTTTATGTGATTTTTATTTTATTTTTTTTACTTTTCAGGAGCCAGTAATTTATCTCATCTGACTCATAAAAAGAGATTAATTCCAGCGTTGTCATGAACATAAACACGTTCAGATAAAACAACATTGGAACAAGTCTCCATGCATTATTTTATCTTAAGCTAGCCTGATAGCACTATGCTACCTCTAGCTGCCAATGATACCACTCTGTGCTTGTCAAAGACAGGACTCCACTGTGTGTCAACTTATAATTAGGGATATCACCACCGTTAACTAACTTGATGAATTTTCTTGGGTCATTAACATGATTAATTGCATTTTTTTTACATGCAAAAGTCCCAAGCTAGAACCTTTGTATTGTGTTTCTGGTGATCCTGTAAATCTGATGCAGAAGTGACACCTGCAAATGACAGTGATGGCCGAGAGTGAGAGTGAATTCATCTCTATTGAATATTTAATCAGAGAGAATGTTTTTTGTATATGTTATGTATTTTGTATATTGGTCAGAGGGCCTGGTGGCACCGGTGCATTGCAGCCTCGCCTCTATCAGAAGGTCCCAGGGCAGCTGAGAGTACTATCCAGTAACTTGCCACCGCCAACATGTGAGTGTGTGTGTGAATTCCTGTAGTGTGGGATCCTCTGGACTTGTTAAAGCACTATAAACGAAATGGCCATTTACCATTTTCAAATATTTGATGTCAGTAATTCTGTGAAGTGGGAGAGAGCAGTGCTGCAGTGGTGCAAGGGTAAATGCTGCTACAGGTTTGGGTCTCAGTCTGATGACCTTTGCCACATGTATTGCCAACTATCCAGTTTGACCACCAAATAAAGGCCACTAAAGCCAATAAAACCTTAATAAAAAAAAGGGAGGGCACGGATTCATTCAAGAAAATTGTCTTTTAATTTAAGTGAACTTGAAAAATGAGTAAGTAGTAAGTTGCAGGTATTAAGTATTTCTAAGCAGGGTTTAATTTGTATCAAACAGTCCACACAAGGTAAAAAATGTAGCTTAACATGACGTATGATGAATAAGTTACACAAACTGAATGTTTTTTGTTAGTTCTACTACTTTATTTAATACTGTTGTGCTGATGCAGCTATAAAATATTCGTCTTACCTTCCCACCCGTAAACACAAACATGGATTATCATATCTGTAATTCTGACAATTATCTTGTGTCTTTTTAAAATGTCTTCACTATTGTTTATTACCATTACAAAAATCTTATGATGAATGGAATGCTGAAGTCAAAAAGATCAATCATTTTTGGTTTGGAATAATTTGGTCAACAGAAACGTAAATCATGTAGTTGATTAGAGCAAATTAAATTCCATGAAACACTAACCCAGTATCAGGAAATACAGATGTAGAATCCCTCCATATAAAAGTGTTATTTCTTTTCTGCACTGAAACATCCAAGCACAGAGTGATGATTTCATCTGGTAAGAAAATGTACTTATTTAGCTTAGCGTTTCTTAAAAATGAGACATCAGTTCGCATAAATGTCAATGAAAAATGCTTGACTCCTCCCAGTGTATGCTGAGATCAAACAGGAAATCATGATGAAAGCACAAACAACTTACAAGAAGCAAGTTGGATAGTCTAAAATGGAGTGTATATAATAAAAAGTGTGATCAAGACTTTATTCTCAAGTCTCAAGTCAAGACAGGCAACTACCAAATCAAATCATAAATATGAAACTTAGAACTTTTCGAGTCTTTTTTTAAACAATATTGCAATGAAATGTTAAATACAAATAATAAACAATATGTTCTTTTTTAAATGTGTATTTATCTGAAATCATAATGAAACATGAGCAATACAACTTACACTGTATAAAATAATAATTCTAAAATTGGGCCTTTATGTTGTGCAGCTCATTTAAACTTATCCATAACTTTACCAGATGATAGTCTTACTTTAAAATAAAATTTTCCAGAATAAAGAGTCAGTAAAAAGTGCAACGGCAGAACTCCATGTTCAGACTTAAGGTAAGATAAGGTATTTTATTCATATAGCACATTTTCAGCAACAAGGCAATACAAAGTGCTTAAAACACTGACAACTAAACAGCACATTTATTCTCAATATGATTTCCACGCTCTACCAATTAACCATTATTGTTGGAAAATTCGAATTACCAAGTAGAGCAGTCTTACTTTAAAGTCAAACCATGTTCAGTAGTGGAGCCAGCTCTAATCTTAAGGCTTAAGAAAAAACACTACTCAAACTGCAAACTTCCTTACTACTGCATTTTTGGATAAGTTGGATTATATTGAAGCTGTTTTAGTACAAATGGATTGATAGAATTACAATTTAATTACATATGTTCTACTTCTAAAGCATTAGGCCATTTCTGTCCAGTTAGATCCTGTTTAAACTGGTAAGTTAGAGGTTGCTATCAGGCCTGTTTGACATATTCTCCTCAGGTAACCCTCCCTCTCTTGGTCAAACACCACACATTAACTCTTCCATTAACAGCAGTAATAGTCTTCCAGCACCTCTCTTGCCATTTGTTGGCCCCTTTGTTGTGATAGCTACTTAGAATATCAAAGCTGGTAGGGCCTTCAATGAGACATCTGAAAACTGAGAAACGCTGGTTTAATGTGTCCATGCAGCACAATCCAACATCCCCCCCAATCAGCGTGTCATTCATACACTCTATCCATCTCTGCTTTGCCCCAGCTCGCTCGCTCTTTGCAAGTATCCGCAGTTGCAAAGAGGAGAGAGTAAAGGAGTAAAGCAGGCCTAGGGTGTGACAATGATAGCTGACATGTTTGGGACCAGAACAATAAGTGGAGTCAGAAAAATCAAAGGCTTTAAAGACAGAGAACCAGGTCAAAGACATTGCCCTGCATTGTGTGTGTATGTGGGGGTGCATGGGCGTGTGTAGGGGTGTGTAGGCAAGTGCACACCCGTGGGGGGGTGTGTGTGTGTGTTCTTGCATTTAAGATGTTTGTGTGTCCAAGTCAATCATTGTCTTCACAGAGTATTTATATGCTCCAGATCTTCCTGACAATGTCTTGTGCTGGTGATTGGACTGATCAGACATCCTGCCTGCCCTGTGGTCTGGTGTTTACCATGTGTCAGTCTGGGAGTTTGGCTATCCATGTACAACTGATAGGAAGGGGATTATAAAAGACCTGAGTGCATTCACATGGTCAAGCCAGCCGTAGTTTCATTGCGCAGTGTGTGCATGTTTGAAAGTGTGTAAGAGCTTGAAGAACATATCAGATTTTCTCAGCTTTTCATCTGATCTTTTTTCTCCCTTTGGCCAGAACTATATGTTGTTCAAAATTTGTTTTTATTTTGCTATAGTTTTGATTTTCTTGGTATTCCCCAAACCCTTCTCCCAAAAAAACTACACAATGACTTCTTAACCAGAGAGAAAAAGAAAACAGTCTTAACTGTGTAAATATGTGTGTTCTTATTGGATTATGATAAGACCTCTTATCATAATCCAATAAAACATTATGACTGATTTTTAAAAAAGACAACATTAATAGAAATCACTTATTAATCAAATACCTGAGGTCTCCTCTCTCCGTCAGGCACAGTTCAGACAGTCAGGGAGGTTTGTAGGGTTTCAATTAGTGAAGCAGCAGGGTGGGCCTGTAACTCACTGGGTTATGTATCACCATCAAACACTTCTGATCTCATGCTGCTCACAATGAACCTTGCTTCCTTCCTTTATGTCTCCCTCTATTTTCTGAGCCACATAATGAGGGAGAGGCACAGATTCCCACAATCACACACTGTTTCCCCAAGGTTTGTTGCCCTGTGGTGGGGGGTGCAAAACAGTTAGGCATCAGGAACACAAAGGTGTTTGTGATATTATATCTGTCTCCATTAATGGCAATATAACACAAAGATTCACACAGTCATTTCCATGGTATTCTTCAAGGCTTTTAAGCAAGTTTCAGTCAAAGACATTGAACAACCCTGACAACTTCATTAAACTCAGCTTATTGAGATACAGTGAACCCCTGTTGTTAGAATCAGAATCACTTTGCTGTCATTGCCAGTGAACAAGTTCACAAGCTAAGGGATTGCTTGGATATAATGGTGCAAATATAAATAATAAACTAATAAAATACGAATATGAAAAAGTCAAAAAAATCTAAATATGCAATATACATACACATGCAGAGTAAGGAGATAAAACAGTTGTGTTATCCCAGAGTTATTTAACTATCATTTCTATTCACATGGGCTGAGGATCACAGCCGTCTGCAAACAGTTGAAATCAGTGAATTCTTCAGCTTCCATCTAGAATGTACGTAAATATTTTTAAGTCAAGTTTATTTCTATAGCAGATTCCAGCAGCAAGGAAGTTCAAAGTGTTTTACATGATAAATCGTATAATAATACATAAACATTGCATTTCTCAAATGCCATCATCAAAATCATCAAAAATGTTCTTCAATAAATATATTGATCAGTGTTGCTGGGTTTTTAACCTTTCCTTAATGGAACTCAGTGTTTCGGTTGTTTTGCAGTTTTCTGGAAGGTTGTTCCAGATTAGAGAAGGATAGAAGCTGAATGTTGCTTCTTCAGTTTGCTTCTGACACAGAGCAGACATTATCAACACCAGCCACCTTGTTCATCTTGGCACTTCCCTCTTCACAGAGTAGGTTGGTTGTTTACAGTGCAGGTTAGATCTGGTACGTTTCATGGCATTGAACTGGTGCATTATGTCACCTCCAAACGCTTGCGACTGGGTAAAATAAAACTTCAACAGAGTTCATACCTCCAGAAAGCATTTCTCAATAGTTGAAAGTCCAGACCTTCTAGACGAAGCAAAGCGTAGAACAAGGAGCTGGTTTTTACCAGGCTGTTTGTTATTTCAGAAATCCACAATCCAAGGCCTTCAGTTAGATGATTAAATATTTTACTTCATTTGACCTTGTTAAATAAATAAATCAACAAAAGAAAAAGTTCCCTTCTGTTTCCAGAGAGCAAGAAATATCCATCAAGAATATCAGTTACCTGAATAGAGTTCTAATGACACTCATTAGAAAAAAAGCTTCCGGTCTCCCTGTTAGGAATAAACAACAGAATGTTTGCAGTAAATCAGTACTTTTGGTAAAACTTCCCTCTGATTGTACAGACATTTTTGCTATACTTTGAATACTACTATTTTACTATTTTCTTAAACATTGTAAATGTAGTAAACATTTGTATATTTGTGACTTACTTTAGGTATGTAACTATTTTTTCTTAACCCTTAATACCAAACATTTACCCCTCCATTACAGGACTTGCTTCACACACAATCAGCAGAGACTTGACCTCACCTGCTACTGCACTCTTTGTGTGTCTATGCATGCATACATAACATCTGTATTGGTGTATAATTGTACATGTTTTTGTGGGTGTGGTGGTTTGTTTGAAGTGCCTGCTTGTTGCGTCTGTGTGTGGTCAGACAGACTGACAGACAGAAAGGCAGGGATGGACGGATAGACTGCGACAGGCCAAACAACAGGTGTGTCTTTTGAACGTAACCTGCTGCCATGCGAACGCCCTCTTTACCTTTAGCCTCGCTGATTCTTGTTTTCATCAGCAAAAGAAAAGCCGACTCCTCCTCCTACGTGTCAATGTCTTTCATCTATGGGAGAGACAGACAACCCCAAACTCTGTGCTTTCATGTCTCTTTGCTGTCTCTCATTCATTGATGCTCTTATTTCTTTACTCAGTTATGACTTAGTCTAAGTATTGCTGTTTTGATTAGCATCAAGCCACAGTTAGAAAACTCTTTTGAGGACTTGAGTTACAACCGTGAGAGTTCAACATATTATTTTGAATCCTACAAATAAAATGACAGTTTTAAAAAAAATACTCTAATTCCATCAAACTGTGAGTACAGAACGTGAGAAAATTCTTTTTTCCTCGTTTGTACAGAATTACATTCCAATATAATATTTTTTAAAAAGACCTAAAAATAACCATCTTTATTAGGAACCAATACTGTTGATGTGATGTAAAAGCATCAGAAATGTTATAAAAGTAAATGGAACAGTTTGTGAAACAGTGGTTGTGTGTGGATCTACAAACCATCACTCAGCTGAGACAACAATTGAAAACTGTAGTTGTAGTTTAAAGTGTTTGTTGTTTAGCTATTAATTAAAATAATCACAAATAAAAAAAATCACAACATCTTTATGAATAATTGATGGAACATGAAGAAAAACTGCTTTAAAAATGATTCATGTGATGCAGAATTAATTTTTGAATAAGTCCCGTTATTCAAAAATTTTAATTAGGTGGTGGGGGTGTGTTATTAAAAACTGAAGAATAATTTAAATAACCAAATACCTTAACATGCCTGTTTTGGACGTGGTGGGTGTAGGAGAACTCAAAAAGAACAGCATTCAGGATGTAGCAGCTATGACCTTTTAGCACAGGCAGGATGTTAAAAGAGACTCCGCACATAAAGTGTTGTGTGCTTTTCCTGGAGTCAAGACTTGAAATGCAAATGTGGAGTATGCATAACTTTAGACATTCAGCAGAGAAGCAATTTCTATTTTGTAATAAAGTACATTTTCTACAAACTGTGTTCTGTGTTCCGTTCTAAATTTGACTGTGAGATATTTAGCTGACAAATCAAAGCCTCATATGACTTAAAAACAGTGTTCTTAAAAGAAACAAAATAAGTAAATAAAATAGATTTTCATATTTTCCTTCCACGGAGAATACAATGTAAGAGTCTGGAAAAATTTGAAGACATTAAGAATAAAAGAACAGGTCTAAGCTGATTGGTTGTTTAACCCCCATGAGTTAAAGAACCAATTAGTCATCAGTGGCTGATAAAACCCTTTTAGTCTTTTTACCTTCCGGGATGAAGCATTGCAGAGTGGAGATGTGAAATCAGTTCTGATGCATCAGCTGATTCTTCAGGGTCATGTTTGAACGACCATAACTCTTGTACCCAAAGAATCAGTTTGAGTGTGAAAACTAATTAAGTACAACTAAAAAACACACAAAGGTAGACTATCTGCTGCCTTATACTCTGACTCAGACTTCTTTGTTGCTTTTGCAACAAATTTCTGCTAAAAGAAAGTTTACTATTGAGAGAGGAGCCACAGCACAGATCAAATGACTTTCACTGCTTTAGTTTGAAGTAGGATATGAGATTTTTTATTTGTGTCACATTGGTGAGATTATTGTACATCTACATATTAATATGAGCAAACATTCATGTGTGCAGCATGAACTCAAGTCTCAATGAATGATTCAAAATTTTTGTTTTCTTATAAAATTATGGAGTGGCACAAATATGGGGGAATTTTACTGCCATAAGTCCAGAGCACACATTTTCAGTTCGAAAGCAGTTTCTGCGCTCTTTCAAATATTCACTGTGCTTTCTCAAACCTTTCTCCGTCCTCTCAAAACTTCTCTTTGCCTTGATCAAATCTCCACTTGCAAACCTCTCGGCTCGCTTGCAAATTCTTGTCTGCTCTCTCTCAAAACAAAAAGTACTGTTGCCTGGCAACTGTCTCAGCCAATATAATGAAAGTATTTCCTTCTAGTGGGTGTGCCTGTGTGTTTACTGTCAATTGTAGTAGTGCCTGCTTTTCTGCGCCGCCCACTGATGCAGGGAGAAACAATGTCAGCTTTCTGCTCTGTGATATAACTTAAAGTAAAACTAACCCACAAATCAACTTTTTCCCTGATGAACTGTCTAAAAAGTTTAAGGTTCTATCTTTGTTTCTGTGCAAATTTTGACATGTTTGTGCAATTCGTTTAGTTCTGCATTATTTTGTCTAAGTATCTAACTGCTGGCTTTCTTAGACAGTTGGATTTTCAATAGTACAACTTGGTACAACTTCGTCACAGCTCCGGTTTGGGAATAAAAGCACAGCACTCTCTCCCTCCCTACCTCTACTCCCCCACCTGCCCAGTGATGAATCAGAATTTGCAGTAGAAAATCGATAGCATTACTCGACTTTATATGTGTGATTTATTTTCAATGTGTACACAGAGTGAAATGAGTCTGCTCTGCTCCGACTATTGGTGAAGGTTTGGTGTTGACTGTGTCAGACTGAATGCTGTGCTGAGGAGGCTGGAGAAGCTAATAGCGGCTAATGGCCGCTTGCTGCAGACTCAGGACAGACAGGCTGCAGCCGAGCTGCAGAGGCTGTCGCCATAAAGGTCTTCAACAACAAAGAATAAGAGTCACTAAATTTATTATTAGTTATTGTTTTGAAAAAAAAGAAGTCATAGAGGAGTCTGACAAATTGATAAAAGTAACAACAAAGTAGATACGTTGACAACAGTCCTTCTTTTGTCATGATCACACTCCCACCCATCCCTCTGCCGTCTGCACATTCCCTCATTCGGCCGTTTTTCTTGACTCCACCATATTTGCTGAAATTTTTCCAAATTAGCCATAGACAGGGTTTAGCTTTCAGAGTTTAGCTATACTTTGAAGAGTCACGGCATGCTTTCAAAATAATGGCTGTTGATTTTTATCTGTTTAATGGTTTTCTATTAATATCTGTCTATCTAGATTGATATAGAGTCATACCTTTCTATCTAGACACACACCCACTAGAAAGACACATGGATTCTTCCACCACCCAGTATAACACTTTCATTCTATTGGCAGAGAGGCTGTACTTTTTGTTTCAAGGGAGAGCAGAAAAGATTGTGCAAGCAAGTAGAGAGATTTGCGAGTGGATATTTAATCCGTTCAGAGAGAGTGTGAGTGTGAGGAGAAAATATAAGCTTGAGCACAAAGATTTGAGAGAGCACAGAGAACATTTGAAAGAGAGCAGAAGTTTTAAGTGCAAGCATTACAAGTTTTGAGAACAAAGAGATTAAATCTTGCTTTCCAACCAAAACTGTTATAAAGTTTCAGTTGGAAACTTTCAACTGCTCTTGACTTATGGCAGTAAAATTCCCCATACTCATTAATCCTTGTCTGCCATGCCATGCTAATTCTAGATCACAACACTTGTCCAGCCTCCCACAGTCCAAAACATTGACTGTTAGGTAATTGGTATCTTTAGTCCTTCCCCAGGTTGGAGTGTGTGTGCATTCTCGTCTGTCCGGTGTGTCTCTCTGTGATGGACTAGAAACCAGTTTCCTAAGTTGAACAAAATAATATAATTTTGTGTTTCTTATTTAGTCTCACAAACATAATTTATAATAAAAGAATAAATGTTTGAAAGTTGAAAGAACAAAGATCACACAGTTAAAAATTAATATTACACAGTTAACTTACATAAAAAGGAGTTAGAAATGTAATTTTTGAGCCAATAGGCTGAACATTTCTTCAAACTTGTCAAAATGAGTCCATGTAGCTGTTACTGCTCATAAAAATTGAAAATTTTATGTTAAGTCAACTTGATGTCATAATGTGAAAAAAAAAAAACTTAAAGAAGTGGAGGCAACTTATATAAAATTAACCATAACTCATCATTTTTATTTTAATATAATTGCTAGAGACAGTAAAATCAGCTTAATTGAAGTTGTAGAAATGGTTTGTACTAAGTTATTTACACAATAACTTAGTACAATAACTTACAATAACTTAAGTGTTTTGAATTTGACTGTTAATTTTGATACAACTTAAAGTAACAAGGAAGCTAGACTGAGTCAGCAAATTCTTGTTAGATGGACAGACAGAGGGATGAATGTCTACTCTAACTAAGGAGAAAGTTGGAACTCCCAGGTCTCGGTAAGAGTATAAAGGTATTATTTGTGATTGTGTGTAAATTTCTAAAATTTATGTAAATGAAAGTAGAAAAGTAAGCTTTTGCACCTAGTTCTTATGATTAAAATGATTTATTTCTTAAATGATCCTTCCACTGTGGGAAAGGTGAAAAATAATAATAAAAAAAAAAACATTAAAAGCTCGAAGATCATATGACATGCATGTTCTGTAAGCGACTGCATGTAAACTTCTGAGTAAAGCTGTATTTATGTTTGCATTTTTTTAACACAACAAAAGCACTGAAATGATTTTATTTGATGTTGCGTCTGTTTAAAAATCTTCAAATGAAGATTTTTGAAGATCAGGTTTTTATGTAGGTTTTTGTAAAACTGCTTCCCTGTAAATATCATTATAACATGCATTTTTTAATTTAAAAAAAAAAATTTGAATGATCATGTTTCTGCTGCACATATATTTAGCTTTCTGGATAAAGTATTGATAAAGTATTGACTTGTGAAATGTGAAACTATCTGTGGAGACATTTTCTATGTTACAATTTTGCTGCTTCTGTTTGTTTGTTTTTTATTGTTTCTCTACAGAACAAATAAAAGGTAACTTTCATTACACTAACCTATTTTGCTAATGCATCATGGAAGTGCAAAAATTGTCTATATTTGTTGCCTCTCAGCAGAGATGTTCAGAATGTCATGTTTTATGAATGCCTCTTACACAGAGGAATGCAATGAATGAACATGGATAGGTTTGCTTATGTCATTGTCTGTGGGCTGTGTCTTTCTGTGGGATTTTTTTTGTGAAAGGCTCAGTGTTATTTACATGTGAACAGACGTACTCTTTTGGTAAGCGACACTTTGTGAAGGTTCAAAGTTGTTCCACCTGCAGCAAAGTTCAAAGCTTTTACCTGCCACTGATCCCACTGCAAGGAAACTGGAAGGCCAGGCCTAATGCCAAACCACAGGCAGGTGTGGGGCACAGCAGCAGAGCAGGCGCTGAGGGCTCTTTGATGACAAACCCACCGTCGACCATGTCCAGAAACAGCTGGTTCCTTGGTGAGATAAACTACAGGCAGAATCAGAAAAGAAACTGTAGGCTTAGCAATGTGAACTTGTTCTTTGAGTTGGGTGGAGTTACCATTATAAACTGACTTTCTCGTGACATCATAAGATCACATGAAGGGGAAGCAGTTTCCACAATTGCCACAGTATTCCTAAATGGCTTTTAATGCAAAAAAAAAAAAAAAAAAATCTAATTTCAGATAAATACAGTATGTTTTACCAGTGGTTATTTAACAAGATCATTAAAAAATACACATTTACTTGAGGCTTATAACTTTGTTCAACTTTTTGATGAAAAATGTTAAATTATTTAATAAATAAATAAAATTCCATCATCTTTTAATTTAGGACATAATATAAAATCCTAAGAACTTTTCCAGGTTGTAAGATGATTTATCTGTACTATCAGACACACCATGCCATGATAAATGATACAACAAAAGCCAACATGTTCCCTTGGTGCTTCCATAGGTATCAGGAAAGGAAAGACATCATTTGCTGCTGCTAGAAAAACTGTGGATTTGCTGTCCTGGATGAAGCAACATAATTCCAAGAAGGAAAGTCACCAGTAAGAATCTCAAAGATCGAATTGTGATTATTATTGTTTTGAACATGAACAGTAAATCCTACTGACAATGTTTTATACACAACACAGTGAAGAAAGCACGGTTAACGATTCCCTTAACGAAACAATGCTTCAATTTAAGCTTACACAAAAAAACATTTTGATTTTATTTTGTATTAAAAAATATTTCAGATCACCTGTTTGAATTAGACATTGAAGTAACAAAACCAGCAATCAAATTTGATGAACATAAAATGATGAGAACTTCTCTTGATGAAAACTTGCAACCAAAGGCAGAGCAGTAATTATAAATGTTGGGATTTGTTGCTTCAATGCAACACTTTAGGTGCTTGACATTTTCAAGCTTCACTGAGCTTTGTTTTTTTTTCCTTTTAAGGAGGGACCTGGAGCTGCGTTATTTATGTGTCTATTTAGATTATGTTAATGTGCTTATCATTGATTTGCTGCCTAAAATTATTGGTAATTTTGTCACATTTATTTTCTTTTTCTTCACCTGAACTTTTTTTTGTATTTTCCATACAGTTTTTTTTTTTTTTTTTATACTTTGAACATGCTGACAACATATATGTGATTCTAGAACAAAAAATAGTTAACATGATAAAATTATGAAATGTGTGGGTGTGCGTGCGTGTGTGTGTGTGGGGTGTGTGGGGGTGTGTGAGGGGTGTAACATGTCAAACCTATTCATCATTTGTCAGTGCCATCTGCTGATCAATTAGGGGAGAACAAGGGAACCAGTGACTCAATGTTGCTGCTCCTCCACAGGGCCACACACACACACACGCACACACACACACACACACCCCCACACGCCTGCACACATACACACACGCACACAGAAAGAGTGGCGCCCCGCTTGGTGTCATCAGTCTTGTCGTACAAGACTCCTAACACCCCAGTGGCATGGGAGAGTGAGCGCATCAAACCACAGAAGAGCAGCCCTCCTCGCTTCACTGAGATAGACAGACTACACAAAGGCATGAAGGAGAAAGAGAGAGAGGGAGAGGAGATTCCTTACATAGCTTCCTATTTTTATGGATGGTTGCCATCAGAGAAATGATGGTATCGTCAGATATTTCATCCCTCCCTGCCTTTTCATGTAGCATTCAAAGGCAGCTCTTTCGTCTTCAGACCTATTGAGATGCCACTACCTGTAACTGGATGCAAGTTTTTCTACCTTTTGTTCTTTCATTCTCTCACACTCAGACAAATACACCAAACTGTTGGATAACAGAGTAAATAAACCAGAAAATCAATGAGTCTAAAAGACTCACATCTTCTTGTCCACGGTTTCCTCTATAGAAGATGCTTCAGAAATGAAATCATTTCTGTTATTGTCTAACTGTGTTGAATCACAAACGTGTTTCAATGCAGCAGTGGTTCACAATCTCCTGAATTTTAGGCTAAAAACACAAATAGGTATGAAGATACAAATGACTGAAACACAAAGATTTTACTGGCTAATTCTGAGTAGTGTTTGTTGGTGGATCCAATGCAAAAAAAAAAGAAAATCAAGACTAGAGTTCTAAATAAGTCCATACAAAAACAAGAGTCTAGAGGCTGGCGGTGATGGAGGACCCTAAAGCCTAGAGGTCAGTTGTGCAGCTGGAGGGATCCACAGCAAAGATCTGGAGGGCGGTCTTTCAGTCAGAGGAGCTTGACGCCTGCAGGACTGAATCGTGGCTGAGTCTCTGGAGGCCAGCATCGATTGAAGGGCCGTGAAGTCCTCTAGTTGAGCCCTAGGGATCTTTAACCCACATTGAAACTTGGGAAGATGACCCATGACAAGACTGGGGACTAGGGTGGGTTGTCCTTGACCTCCTTGGAAATTGGTGAACGCTGTGGAGCTCAGGAGATTAAGCAGCCTGGAGCCCTGGAGTAAGCACAGAGGCTGCCACTGCAGCTGGCGAATGAGAAGCTGTTGGTTCAGTAGCCACTAGAGTCATGGCTGATGATGGAGAAGGCGGATGATCTTTAGCTGCTTCTGCAACAACAGGCCGAGTGGCTGTGGGTGAAGACATGGAGGCTGCTGGTGAGGACGGGAAGGCTGCTGTAGCTGCTCCTGGCACAGGAGAAGCTAACCACCAGAGAAGCATCTTGAAGTGGTAACAATGGCATACGTGTGCAGATGGTGATGGAACCAGGGAAGCAACGGTTGGAGATTCAGAAGGCGCTGCAGGTGTTGTGGAGGAGGATGAGGGTAAAAGGCTGGAAGCTCTGCTTTAGGTGAAGGTGGCTTGCCAACCATTTCTGCCAGAGCTGCCTAACGGTACCACTCCACCTCCTCCTCCAACAACTCCACCAAGCCCTGGGAAGGGAGTGGGTACAGAAATTATTCAGATCCCTTTAAATTTTTCACTCCTTGTTTCACGGCAGCCTTCTGCTAAAATAAAAAAAATAAAACATATTATTTCTCATGAATGTACACTCAGCATTATATCTTGACAGACAACAGAAATTTAGAAATTTTTGGAAATTGTAAAATTACATTTTTATAGACAAATACACGTACATGTTTTCTTTCATTCTTACCTGTGAACGATAACGCCAATGGATCCAGTTTGTACTGTAAAACGGTTGAAACAATTCCACATAAGTTATGGTCCTCCATCACTCCACCGCCTCATCCAAGATGGCGACGATGTGTTCAACAAGGCATCTCTATGTTCATATCTATAGTAAACAATCTTGCATCATTTCTATTTAAAAGATATTGTCTCAATAACAAAAAGACAAAAAACTGTAATGTTTTGATTAATGTCCTCGGATGCATTTCTTCTGGCATTATATTTTGTTCTTACATAACAGGAATGAAAATAATGGATAGCATAATAACATAGTCATGTTTAGCGACTATGTTATTATACAGATTTCTTCTTTTTGACAAGAAATCAAAAAGAACAGATGTATAAGATTTTTGAAAGACTTTCTCATTTGACTTTTAAATAATTTATTCTCTACCAATATTAAAAGCCAAGAGTTAGAGAAGCAGTATAGATAAGCCTAGGAAATATGCAGGCTTAATGACAGCAAAAATAACCAAAGTGTTCCAATTTGACATGGATAGCTTTCACTGCCCCCTGTATGACTCCATAATTAAGTGGCATGTATGCTGCATATTCAGAAGAAACAAATATGTATCTATATATATAGATATATCTAAATATATAGATATATCTATATATATAGATCTATATATATAGATATCTATATATATCTATATATATATATTTTTTTTTTTAAAATGTATTTATTTATTTTTTGCTGTTGGTGCATTGAGTCAGCATGGGCACAAAAAACGTGGCTGGCACATGGACATCTGTAGAGAGTTCAGGCACAGAGAGCGGGTACAGATTCACGCCACACTCCATGTAGGCAGAATGTTAGTAATGAGATGGCAAATTAAAGTCCTAAAGTTTGATGGGGGGATTCCCTGCTGACATCCTGACAGAGCACACACGCACAGCCTCTCCCTCGGGGCTGTCCTCCACCTCCTGCTGACTGTAAAACATGTTGTTCAGACAAACCTGGTCTTCACTTGCTTGCTTTTACCCTCCAGTCTTGACCCCAACAGTAAAATCTCATGGCTGTTCATGAGCACCCTTGCAAATTTTCTTTCACTTGAGTGAGAGAGTTGTGGGTCTCCTTCAGGAGTCTGATAAAATGGTAAATGTACCACAATTGTTTGATGGCTTTGGCATTTTGATGTTCGATTTATTCCCAGGCATAATAATTCACTAGTGAGAATGAAGATCACAAGAAAGGAATCTTGAATTGTCGGAAATTTGTATTTGCATCGCATCAACTTTCACATTAGTTCTCAATTAATGATTGATTAATTTCAGAAAGCCATGTAACACAAATGAAGACAAATTTACAAAAGCATACTTGACTATTAGTGATCATTCTCATGGGAAAACTAACACCTTATTTCTTTTCTGCCCTCATTTTCTTTCTGCTCCCCCTTTACCCTCTTCTTCAATAAAGAAGTAGGAGCTGAGGGACCATAAGTGAGGTGAGGCAGATCTGTTTGATCCTTATGCCGTGCTATCTTCAGTTTTCTCCATTCAACCCACATAGATGGGGATCAGTGGAGTGGACCGCCTGTCTGCCCAAAAGGACAAAAGTCCTCTTGCTAATTGCTGCCACATCAAATGAAGAAGGACAATCTAAATAGGGACTCTCAGACTGATGGAGAGGGGGTAAAGGAAGAAAAAAAGTGTAATTCTAAAACTCCTGACTGCTTTGTCTCATTAATCCTCAGGCTCTGCTGCTCATCACCTGGTCAAGTCTGCTTGGTGACTGTTAGATGGTCACTCAAGTTTATGCAGGTTAAATAAAACATTTTTCTATGGTATGAAGCTTTAACATACTCTTTGTGAATCCTATCTTTCATAATTATCCTACTACAGTATTATTTTGCAAAGCCTGAACCTATGCAATAAAGAGAGCAAATGCAAAAGCATTGAAGCAAGTTTATCTGTTTCAAACTTTCAGCTTTCCTGTCGGTGACTCCTCTTGCAGCACCAATTCAAAAGTGCTCCTACACATTCATCTCAGACAGAAATACATTGCTCTGACCTTTGGTAGCAAAACATCAGACAGTTTGTACTTCATTTGAAAAAGAGAAGAAAAAAAAATAAAAAGTAAGAAAAAGTCCCCTTGACTACAAAAGGATTTTGGCTAAATTAGTAAGAAAACCAAACCCTGTTTGTGGCTCTTCCACTTTATGCTCAAAACAATTAAAGTTTCCTGTCCCCCATGCTCACTAAAAAGGTGGGAATCATAACAGAAACTAGTGACTAACCATTCTGAGAAAAATCCTATTTAAATTCCTAGGCATATTAGAAAATATGTTGGATTTTCGGTCAGGACCAACGTTGGCAGTGTTCAAAATGTTTTGTTTGTAATTTTCTAGGAATTCAGCCAAAGTATTCTTGTTCATTTTATCCTCAGAAAAAGCTCCTCATTACTTTTTAAAATGCTTTGTGTTCAAGATGTTGAAGAGAGTATCTTTGAAGATGTATCCATTTTATTTTGTTAAATTACCATCAAAAGGTAAAAGGTTTCTTTTAAAGCTAAGGAGAAACTTTCCCAGATTAGTTCTGGTTGTGCGAATGCCTGCTATGTCACTAGGAAGCAGACAGTAGCTGACTGCCTGTTTGACTGGCTGCCCCTTATTGTCCTTCAGCAACGAAGGAGATCAGTGGAGCAGGACCCGGTGACAATAGAATTGGAGCCACCGCTGTGTGTGCTGTGTGTTCTTGTATATGTGTAGCTGTCACGGCTCAGTGATATAAAGTGTCTCGGGGCCCTGGTCAGGTCCCTGCACCACAAAGCCACTGAAAGAGAGAGAAAAAGCTGTCACATCAGAAGCTCTGTTCACAACCTGCAGCACTTCAGACTAGATATGTTCTGAAAGCCACAATTTGACTCCTCTAAGGAGTCAAATGGCTGCTGCTGTGCATCTGCTTCAAATCATTTGTTGTCCATCTCCTCCATCCCACCCTAACAGCACCCCATCTCCTACTCAGCCTTTATTTCTTTTCCTCTTTCTTACCACTCAGGTATTCCCATTTCCAGATTGTGTTGTCTGTGTCACTGCAAGTCTTTGTAGGGGCCATGGATGGCTGTCGAAGGCAGTGTTGTAATTTCAAAGTGTTTATTGATGTGCAGTCTCCACATGAAGCTGGATCATGTTGTTGGAGGTCACAACCTGTTGGTGTTCCGGTGTAACTGCTGTGGGACTCACATCTTGATCCATCCCACCAGGTCACAGTGGGCCTTTGAAAGCAACAAAGTAAACAGAGCTGTTGGACATCAGCTCATCCATCAAGCACACCTTAAGACTGTATCACCCAAGCATGGAGTGCTGTCACTCCCAGGTAACAACACGAGGCAGGAAGTGTAGAAAAGCCTGCTGTATGGTGAGAGAACAGTTTCGTAAGAACCGTGTCCCATTTTACAATAGGTCCAGTTAAATATATAAATAGATTAGGAATCCAATCTGCAACACGCTGAAATCTGAATTATACGGATTTGATCAACTTAGATGAAAGCTATTTTGCCCTATTTGGTAATGTAATAGTTGTGAGTAGTGCTATGTGAATGCTTTTTAAGATACAAAACAGAATTAATTTCAAGTATATCTTATAAACAGCTTTTGATTAAGACATCATCATGTATTTGTGATTGCTATCAATATGTATGACATGTACGATGTAAACAAGCTTTCTGCCTCAGCTGTCATGTTGATGCAAGGTGGGGATCTGAATGCAGACTCCTTGGTAAGATCTGATAATGGTAAGTGTAATGGACCATGAGCACAGGTTAGAAAGGACAGAACACAGAGAACCATGAGGATACAACAGAGACAATGTCAGTCAGAGACTGATAGACAATGAGGAGTTTTAAGACTGGTGAGTTGATTACTGAATGGAGAACCGGTGGATGATTAGCAATGGGCTGCAGCTGAGAGATGGTATCAGAAAGGCAGACTGAGGACAGAGAGAGAGACAGAGAGAGAGAGGAACAAGGAGGCGAGGAAGAACAGGGGAACTAGAAAAATGAAACTGAAGCAAATAACTGGCACAGGATGTAAATAGAACATCTAAAATTATACTGAACAGAGCAAAGTTGAGCGAATCACAACAGGAGTAAACTAGGATGGGAAGAAGCTAAAGTACTGAACAAAGTGAAAGAACAAACTAGGCTGTGGGGAAATAATGAAAATAAGAATAACAAAAGCTGAAGTCTAGAACCGGACGAGTTGACATCATGCAGTTGACTTCATCTCAATAATATGTATGGATTATTAATGCAAGTGTGCATCGAATTTTATCTTTTCAGCAAGAAGTAAGCTATTTATTTGAATCATTTAACTTTATAAATCAAAGAAGTCATCATTTGACAAACTGGTGTCATTGATATGTAATTGTATGAATATTATCATCTGTACATGTTCTGAGGGTAATGAACAGCCCAGGATTATGTGAATTTATATAATATTCATCTCAACAATGCAAATGTGCCAAATGCCCAACAACTAAAAAGGTGGAGCCAAGAACAGCAAACCAGGCTGTGAGTGTTTACTGCAGAGAAAGATGAGCTAGAAGGATGATTGTTTTTTTTTAGGATGAAGAAAAGAAGATGATCTCCACATTTACAGAAACTATCACACACATTTTTTAAAACCTTTCTGTTTAAAAAAAATATTTAAAACCTATTTTATTTCATATGTCAATGCCAAATGTCACATTTGTAAAACCATGGGTAATTTATTTTTTTAACAAATTTTAAAATTACAAAGTTGACCAAAATATTTCAAAGTTTCACCAAACATACATGAAATAAAGTGAGTAAAACAGGAAGTTTTGAGCTCACAACGTTTCTTCTTCTACTCTCCAATTTCCATTATTTGATGTTATTTCAACTGTTAACTTCATGTTTTCTCTCAATTTCTTTTCTCATAGAAGCTACATCTGATCTGTGTTTGGCTGTGATTCCTTCCTGGAGGAGGGAATCAGCTAAGATAATGCTGACATCAGGTAACCATTCTCACTCTCCTGCTATTAACTTTTTACTTCCATGAATATAGAAAAGACCTGTCCAGGGTGACCCCTCCTTGTGCCTATCTCCAGCCCGGAACGTTAGCTGGAGATAGGCACCAGCACCTCCCGACCCCATTAGGGACAAGGGTGTAAGAAAATGGAATGATGGATATTGATTTTCATAGAAAATAATTTAAAGAAGAAGTCTCCATCATGCCTGACCAGACAGTGGTGACTCACTCTTTTTGAATCACATTGTTTCTCATCAGGAAGGCCTCCCTTCCTTCTCAGTGCTTTAATCTTCCACTATCAAACTGCCCCCTCACTGTGCTGCTAGCCTAAAACAGCCTCATTTACCTCCTCGGACTCATATACTTGAATCAGCCTCCTCTTATTTTCCCATGTCTCGTGTCAACAGTCCTTGAGGCCAAACCCAGTGTCTTTCAAGTAGGTAATCAAGTTATTTTAACAAAGACAGACACCATTAGTAGCAAATGTCAAAGGCTAGAAAGCTGAATTTGTTTTCTACTATGTTTGAATTCCTAGGCTCAGCCTGGAGGTAGTGGGGGAGGGGGAGCGACCTTAGTGTTAAGTGGGAAAAAAAATCTAATTCAAAACTCTTAAGCTTCAAATATGATGAAGATAGACCTGCTCTGCGTATGCTTATGTTGGAGCTACATTCACACTTTGTCAGTGCCTCCATTCTCACCGGTCAGTTTTAATTGAGACTCTGTCATTGCCTAACAATTTCATTCAATTTTCCTTCTCCACATGTAAAGGCAAGTCAATATTTTTCTTTTCTATTATGTTTTACATATCAATCATTTTAGAAATTATAAAGTAATCAAGTATTTTATCTGATTTTGCTGTCATATGATTGAGGCTGGTGTTGTTCCAGATCTGATTTCACCCAGAGCTAAAGAAGAGAACAGGGATCAGCTCATTGACTGCAGAGTTAATCTAAATGATTCCTTTGATTGAGCCCATGCTGGATGTGTAGACAGCGGCTGCCAGAGCTTTGTCTCTGCCTGCTGCTTGGCTTTCAGTGAGCTAACCGCTCTTGTTATGTTGCTCGTTACACCTGACTGTTCTCATCAGCTCACATTGTCATCTCATTAGGAGCTGAATCTAATGAGGGTCACTCTTGTATTATAGTCCCTCTGAAAGCACCCTGGCCTGACCTCTGACCTTTCTCTACCTACAGCCAATCAAGATTTGTTTATTACCTCTTTCCTTCCTGCTTTCTTTTGGTCCTGCCATCAGACAGACCATGTGATTAGAAAGAACTGCCACAAACAGGAAGAAAAT
Organism: Brachyrhaphis terrabensis; assembly: GCA_903067065.1. Classification (NCBI taxonomy): domain Eukaryota; kingdom Metazoa; phylum Chordata; class Actinopteri; order Cyprinodontiformes; family Poeciliidae; genus Brachyrhaphis; species Brachyrhaphis terrabensis. The sequence continues at coordinate 1,660 of CAEGAG010067527.1, read as the reverse complement.
GGAGAAAAATAAAAGTTTGTATGTGGGTTACACATAAAAAAAAGCATTTGTAAAAACAGGATTTAAGTACAGCTTGGGTATTATTTTGTTAAACTTATAATTTTACTCAGGACAATTTAGTTCTGAAGGGGTGGGGTGATGTGTGTGTGTAACAGTGGGGGTCACAGGAAGGGTGGAGGTGAGGATTAGAGGGCAACAATGAGTTAAATGTTCCCCATCCAGACCACATGGAGGTCGAAGCATCCCCCAAGTGTCCATAATTTGTCTTGAATAATTGCATGTGTGTGTGCATGCGTGTGTGTGTCCACAGCTCAGGCCTTGGCCTATGGAAGTTGGATGTGAAGGGGCTCTCCAAAGAGAGTGGAGGACCCTCGCTGTCAGACAAAAATCTGAAGAGACCTCCCAGTAGGCGTCAGCGGTGAGACCCAGCAGCTCCAGTTATTCACAGCACTGAGGAGAGCTGCCTGCCTCAGTCCACAGGGATCCTCACCAGTTCTGGTCACATGGAGCAAACATGTAGAAGTGCCAACCTGGACATGAGACTCTCAATGTTACAACATCAAAGCAAAAAAAAAAATCTATCCAAACATCTTTTGAATTGAACTAAGGTCAGACAATGAGCTAACACCAGCTTTAGAAAGTCATCTGTAAACACAGATAAATCAGGTTCTGGTGCCTGTTTCCAGGTGGAGGACACCCTGGACAGAGACACAGGACAGACAACACACTCTATGGACACTATGGAACATTTAAAGTGACAGTTAACGTGACAGTCATGTTTTTAGATTGTGGAAGGAAGCTGGAGTACCTGGAGAGAACACACACATGCACAGGAAGAAAGACTCCAGAGCAGGATTCAAACCCACAACCTTCTTGCTTTGTGTCACTATCTTCTCCACCGTGTGGGCCAATATGCTTTAATAATGTTCGCTTTAATTCAAAAATATCTGAACATATCTTATAACATTCCAGGAGTCTTACTACAGGTGCTTTTATTATTTTATTAGAGTTGAAGACTATATGAGTTGTGTGGAGGGGTGTGAGGAAGTGACGATATGAGGACATGAAAACAGTGGAGTATGTTCCTTAGTAATAAGCAGACTGCTGAACTACGCTACTGCATTCGTTTGTCAGGCATTGCCATCACTTCAAGTCGTGCACTGCCCCCTGGTGGACTGATACATAATGAGCCCAACAGTCTGGTCACAAACCGTGAAGTAACTCTCCTGTCACAGCTGCAGTGGGTTAACTATCATTAATGAACACCTACATTTCACTGACATTCAACTTTTATCAGATGTCAAACTTCTTTAAAACTTCTAAAATAATAGAAACCCAGGTTGATATAGTTATACTCATTTCAATTTGAAACCACGTGTAAACCACAAAATATGGAGATGCAGTTTGGCCTCCAGATCACATCCTACATCAACATCTGCAGCTTGATTCACAACTTATCTGATGTAAGCATGCATGCAACTTAAATTAATTCATTAATTAATGCAGTGATTAACAAATTAATCAATGCATTGATCAAAATTAATTCATTGTGAATAAGCATGCCATCTAAAAAGTCGGCCAGGGAAAGCGATACCACAGCATGTCTATTCATTTAACTTTGCTTAATATATATATATATATATATATATATATATATATA
>CAEGAG010067509.1:0-18136 GCA_903067065.1 Brachyrhaphis terrabensis | reverse complement strand
GTTTTTTACCTCCCCTCCCGCACCAATGTAAAGCAACTACAGCGCCCCCTAGCGGAATGGGAGGAGTGAATCCAACAGTCAGTATTTCAGTCCTTTACAGGACAGGATTTCTGCTACGTAGTTCTGAATTCAAAAGTGTTCAACTTCCCTCTGTCACTCCTACATCCTCATGTGTTTTTTTGTTTTGTTTTGTTGTTTTTTTTACTGTGCAATAGTTTATAGTGATTGACGCGGCTTCTCTGTCCTCCCCTACCTGGCAATACTTAATTTTGGTTGCATTGTAATACTCAAATCAATTAATCAATATTAAATATATGTAAAAATAACATGTTAAAAATGTTAAAATAACTTTGCAATCAAGTGTTTGTCTTTTAAGATAAACACTTATGCTTATTTTCCAATTAAAATTAAATACAACAACCAGAGGTTTCACTAGCTTAGATGCTTACGCCCTTTGACACTAGCTGTAAATGAATGTGTCAAGTTTATCCTCATATGACATATGGGGATTAATCCTAAACCTCTCCACACAATATCACAAGTACTCACAATGTGTTAATCAATTTAGCAATAGTAAACTTGGATGTTTAAGTTCCCCCAGAGATGAACTGGCAACCCGTCTATGGTGTAGTTTTCTTTTCTGCTGGAATAGACATCTGTTTGATGGATGAGACCACACATGTTCACTGATCTATTCACTCTCTATGAAGAAATGACATTGTTAGAGACAACTGTTTTCACAAGGATCAGCTAATGATGTATGAAGTAAATGTTGTCTTTATGTATTTATATTATTCAATGTCCTCTGTAAATTTTAAAAGATAGGTCGAAATTTCACCTTGTTCATGGACTGAGTTATTAAAGTGAAAACAACTCAAAGCGGATCATTTTATGTGTAAGACTTGAGAAAATCAAAAGAAAATTTCAATTAAACCTTTTTTTTTTTTTTTATTCCTAAAGTAATTTGAAGGATATACATCCAACATAAAAATGCAATTCAAGTAATTCACTTAAAGACAATAATTGTTATGACAAATTTAGCCTGACAATTCAGGCTAAATATGATTGTAAACATTTGATCAGGGTTAAATAGGTAGAATTTAATAAAATGTAGTAATGCTGCTGGATTGAATTACTTTATTCATAAACAATTTAAATAGATTAAATGTGCAGACTGGCTGATGAGGAGGAAGCAAAAATAATTTTACCTGCATTTCATGATGGTGGAAAAATTGATTAAATTGAGGTGCTTTTAAGAACAAGCATCTGCATTACTTGATGGGAGATTCAGTCAGTTCTTGCAGAAGAGACTGATGGTTTGCAGATATGCTGCAAATTCGATCCCACTAAAGTGTGATTCAGGCAGATTTTTTTTTTCCATAGTTAAATTTCCATCACTAATCAGCAATTTGCAAAATGTAATTTAATAAAACAGCCAGTGCTCTATAAACTGTTCAAAATGTAAATGTATGGTGAATAACCACTTTTTCGTATTTAATTTTTGCCAAATGAACTTATTTATATTCACAGCATCAATTTAAGTCTGGCATGAGAACTTCAAAACAAAATGTTCTGTCCTCTTGTGGCCCTGAGTGGTCATCGTTGCATGTCTAATTGGTGTTGCCAGATGTGTGGATGCATCCCAGTGTGATATAGAAGCAGTCCTCGTGCTGTCAAACGGTTCCTCTGTCTGAGCATTGTACATGGTGGTGGCGGTGATGGGGGTGGAGGGGTGTTTATCTCCATTTTTTTTTTTGGAGTATTATGAGATTCAACAAGGTGCGGTGAACCTGCCATAGCTGCCCCATTTCACAGTACACTTCCCACAGCGGCCTCCTTTGGGATCTGTGAGTCAGGCTCACCACACCTGATGATGGTGGCCCATGTGATCCTGGCAGTCTATCACAGTTTCACTAACAGATGTCACATCGGGCCCAAAGATAGGACCTATCATTTAGTTTCAGTTAGAATGACTCAGTTAGATCTAAAAAGTTTAGTGGGCATCATAGAGTCATTGTTTCTCAGTGACAAACAGGGTATTAATAACAGACAAACAGGCAGTGTAATAGATAATTGACTGTCCCTTCATGTTCTGAACACAATGTTCAGGAGAGATGGGTGGAAGCAAAGGGAGCTGACTGTATAATAGAACATTAGTTACATCCAGCGCTAGTATTTGATGTGCTTGTTGTACTGCATATTTATTTCTTCTTTGGGTCAAAAAAGCCCTGTGCTGTTTCTCCGAGATTGAACCAATATTAGCTGGATTTATGTGCTCCACTCTGTTGAAAGCAGCCGGGTTTATTTTCAAAATAATCTTACAAGCGCAGTGTAGAGAGTATGGTTAAAAGCTGTAGCTGATCCACAGATTACTCTTCATTGAGATAAGCCGAAAAAAAAAAAATAATAAAATCTCCAGACTAAAAATGTGTCTTGTATTGCATGCTTGCTACCACATTGATGGTAGCAAGCATGCAAGATCAACTTCCATTGACTATTAGAATACATAACACTGCAGACACTTAGTAGATGACTGGTGTTTTTCATTAAACCCTCCAGCCTTTACAATACAAGCACGCATTTAAGTTAAGTGTTTTTCATTTCTAGTAGAAGATCTTGAGTGATTTAAAAAGCTCTACAGCGGGAATGAGACTGCACTTATGAGCTTTGAGCATCATCATATTTTCAGTTATATGATGATTAGAGCAAGCAACATATTGCAATTTATATTCCGAGAGGATTTTTTGTACATGTGTGTCTAAATTTACAAAGTCTGCTTACAAGAAACAATTACTTTTCCAAGTGTTGTGCATAAACTAGTACATTGGTACAGTTTCTTGTAAAAATATTTCTGCCTATTTAATTTTTGAATGTGCTGATATGCTTTCAATAAAAAAAAAAACTAACATCACCCTTTGCTATAGTAACAACTTCCATTCTTTTAGGGTATTTTTCCAACAAGTTATTCAGACCCAGAGAGAGAAAAAAATTCTGTATTATTGAGCTCAGTCAGACTGGATGTAGAAGGTGAAAATCAACTTTCACATCTTGACAAATATTTTCATTTCAGTTTTAGCCTGGACCATTCTATCACATGAATGTGCTTTCATCCATTCCATTGTAAATCTGTGTTTAGAGATGTTTCCTGTTAAAAAAGGGTATGTTTCCCCAGTGAAAAGTCTTTTACAACCTGTAACCTTCCAGGGTCTTGCTGAATTGTACCCTGACAAAGGCAGGACTCAGGAGGCAGGTGGAGTCATTCTCAAGTGTGTGTTTATTAAATAAAAACAACTTACAACAAAAAAAAAAAAACAGGAGGTGAAAAGTGAACATACAAGCAAACCAGTGAGGCATTAATAACGGCGAGATGACACTGTGGTGTGACTGAACAGAGGTTTATTAGCTACCACACAGTTAGTTCAAAAAGTTCAGTTTGGACTCATTTGACAAGAGTGCCATCTTCCACATATTTGCTGTGAACCCTATATAGTTTATGGTCTACTGTTAATTTGATTTCTTCCAGTTTTCTTTCAACAGTGTTTTTTTTTTTTTTGCCAGTAATACGTAAAGGTTATATTTGAGAGCTTGACTAATATTTGTCGAGTTAACAGATTCTCCTTCCCGAACTGTAGATCTGTGAAGTTCCTTCAGATTTACCAAGGTCTCCTTGTCTGTTTTCTCATTGCAAGGCCTGTCAAATTAGGTGAAAGTCCAAATTAATCCTTGTATAGTGCTTTATCAAGTTCATAGGACCCCAAAGCACTTTCAGTCATTCACCCATTCTCGCACACATTCACATACTGATAGTAGTAAGTATGCAAGATCAAACCAGCAATCCTCTGATTGCAGTATAATCTCCTATCACTGTTGCCTTCATCATCCTAGTTGTTTTGTAGCATAGCACTCCTTCATACATCTCCTCAATATATCCTAATCCTAGTGTCTGTGTGTCCCTCAATCTTTATGAAGATGTTTGCTCATTAATGTGATCTCCTGAGCCACTGCTGCATTTCAGGACAAGGTATAATTTTCCTTTGACTTCACAATTAGGCACTGCTTTCTGTTGGTCTCTCACATAAAATCCCATAAAACACACCGACTATTCATGGTTGCATCTTGAAAAAAATAAATATTTGGGATGGTAAAAAATATTCTTAAGATTTATAAACTGTATAAATAAAAAGAAACATAACACATTCTGTGAGCCAAGTCATCAGAATACACTGCAGCAACAGAGTAAACTGTGCAAAATTTTTAAATGCGTGACCTGGAGCAGAAAGCCCCATTTCAAAGTCTGCTATTACACATAAATCCCCCGGCACCTTCCTTCTGGTCCCAACGCTGCCCCCCATTTTCACCCTGCTATTTCCTCCCATTACAGATACCAGACTGTGCAGCCACAGACTGTCCACAGCTGAACACTGCTCCTCATATGGAAACAACTCACCACTCCCATTTCACCAGCAGATGCACTAAATGAAACATGCATTCCAAACTGTACTGCCTAATGGAGCCAGCTACAGATACTCTGCATACTGAATGAAAGAGGCATAAGTGCGTGTGCATTATATGTGAACACATTTCAGAGTAGAAGTCAGTTATTTAATTAAATGTATGTTTTTACTAATGGAATGGTTATAATGCAGCCAAATGAGAAGCTCTTGGAATTATCCATTATCCATCTTATTCCTTACAACGTTCCTTTTTCCGAGCAATGAAACAAATTAAATGGCTCTCCTAAAAAAGGTCTAGGCTGTCTAGCAGTCATCTGACACTTCGTATATTCCCACATTACTCCCCCTGCAGAGCAACGAATATTCTAAGAGCCTGAAGTTCTTCTTCTTTTTGCTTCCATTTATCTACTGGCAGAAAATCTAATGGCTAACATAAGACTTTCATTATCTTCTCATTAATGATGGCTAGTTTGTAATGTGGCAATCAATTATAAGATGAATCTAAAAAAATTTCACATCTGTTTTAAATGCCAAATTTTTGGAATGGTAAGAAAAGCCACAACAAATCAAAAGTTCTTCTGCATTTATCCCATTTGTGTGTTCTGTGGAGTGAAAAATCACACTTTCCTGTCTGATAATCCAATGGAGTAATTTCAATGAGTCTATCGTCAAGCAAATAAAACTTTTTTCACTGCATTTTGCTAAATGTGAAGGGAGGGTTATGGTTTTAATTGTGTGTTTTTTTTCAGGTTGTCCTCAAGGAAGTCTTCAAACAAAAACATTTTTGGACATTTTGGACAGTGTATCTAAGACATTCTCGTACAATAAATCAAAGTACTTTTCTAAGGTTATAAACAGAAAGATTGCCATTAAAGTGCTTGAGACACGTGCAATGAAACAATCAAATCAAGTAAACAGAAAGATAAAACAAGCAATTACTGGTAATAAAACAACATGAATTAAAAGTAAGAGAAATCAGTCAGTTATAGTCAAGTGCAGTCTATATAATTGCACTTGACAATTATATAGACAAGTGCAGAAACACAATTGTGTAGATTATATTAATTATGAAATACATGTAGAATGTATAGATTATAGTTGAAAAGGTTAAAATTCAATTAAATTTAAAATAGCCTAAAACAACTTGCAAAAGCACAGCATTATTTTCCCTGATTATTTATAGTTTAAGCAATAGAAAAACAATAGAAATACTCATTCTAGGTACCAGTACAAGTCCTAAGGGGTCTGGAGAGTGAGTACGTCAGAAGCAAATCTTTTAAATAAAGTGGGCTAAAGTAATTAAAAGTTTTACATTTCTGCCAGATCTCTCTAAAATCAATTTGTAAAATTAGTGAATATGGCCCTGATGTCAGCAGTGAAGACTAGTGAGCCTCTCATTCTACATCATTGTCTGACCTCACAAATGGTTTCTTGCAAGAACAGTTACATGTACTCACAACCTTGTCCCTAAGCACAGCAATACCTTTTTAATGGCTTTATTTTTATAATGGGAGGTCATTAAAGTTGATGCGGTGTGAGATTTAGTGCACTACTTGATCAATAAGTTTTCTGGGAGAATTCAGGTCCAAGTCATATGTTATGGAACACTGACTTGAGCAATGTTTTCAGGTGAATCAAGAAGGAGACACTTAGTGTATTTCCTTCCCTCCTCCTCAGTTTCCATTCTCCCCCAAAGGCAAATCACTTACATCTTTTTCTATTAAAATTGTAGACAGCGATAAAATATTGTGAAATATAGAGGTTGACATTTGCAGTGACATTCAGCAGGGTTGCCTGTCTTACAGCTCAAAGGTTTTCTGCCATCTTCACATTAGAAAACAGTTTGTAGTTGTGTGGGTGGGTGGATGGGAGCACTGAAAACATAGAGGCTCTGTTTGGCCCAAATCATGTGAAATCAGTGACTCTTTCAGAGAAAAGACTGTGAACAGCTTTGTAAATTGTAAGTGTTAATTGCAATCCAGGGAGGAATCTGACTAAATATAGTGGGGTGGGGGGTTCCAACTTGTGTGATCATGATAATCTGCAGAGCAGGTGCACGGACAAAATAGGACTCAACTTTTAACTCAACAATTAAACAGCAAACAGTTGATGGTTTATGATTCAAAAAAAAAGCTGCTCATGACCAAAGACAAGTTACCATACAAACTCTATTTGCAAACATCTACTGAGGGTTTAAAGAAAGTTATTTGCAACAACTGACAGGAGACAGGCAATGGAACATTTGCACAAAAAAAAAATTAATAAAATAAAATAATAATAATAATAATAATAATAATAATAATAATAATAATAATAATAATAATAATAATAATAATAATAATAATAATGCAAAGAATACGAATAAAAAGTAATGTATATGGGGGCCTGGGTGGGATGTGTACGGATCTCCAAACATTTTCTAATACTTTGCTGTTTTCATTACCCTTTTTAAATAATAATTTTACATTTTTATGTTTAACAAATTATCCTTACAGTTTTTGTGTGCAGTACACTAAACTGCATTTTGTTGCATGAAAGGAGCTACCCAGAAAGTCTCTTTCTGATGTTTTCCACCAATAAATAACAAAGCTCTTCTGTGTTGCCTGTGAAGCAATATTGTTTGCTTTTTCACTCTGCTTTTTATTGATCATTTACCCATCATGGCGTCAATAACCACTCATAACACAGAAAGCTTTTAGAGTAAACCTGCTTCCTCAAGCAGTTTATACTGAGAAAAAGTTGTGTTATTCCATGAGGCTTTGTTTGTTTGCTATGTGTTTATCCATGACTATAAACTGTTTAAGGAGATTAAGAGAACTCTATGCCTTTTCAAATATCTATATGATTCTGTTCATCATATATTAAATATTTACTGACTTTAATAAAATATTGGGAGAAAAGACAGGTGCCAAAAATAGAAAAACTTGTTTATTTACAATTTTCTCACAAAACAGAAGTCTGAACAGTTGGCTCCTTTATTTTTAGACAGGAAATTGAAAAGCAGCCTTTAATAGTAATACTGTGCTATGTTGATAGTTAATGTGACCACATTTGACAGGAAGCCAATTGTCAGGATGAGACCAGAGTGCCTGTAAGGCAGGTCAGCAGCATACTGGACTCAGTGGGTATAATGGCCAAAGGCAATCATTGACCACCTCATACACTGTGAATCAATAGCCCAAACAAACAAGAATGAGCTACTGGCAAACAGTGTTAGGCATAGAACATCAATGTACAGAAACATACTGCTGAAATATAGCATAGTCATTTTGATGAGGAACAGATTTAGAATGTAATTTTCAGAAAGATAATAAAAAAAGAATGTGTGACTTTGATTAAAAGGCTAATGTGAAGCCTTGAGGAAGAATGATGTTTCATTGGTGTGAGATATCCTTCATTGATTCATAAACTATATTTTTTTAACTTGTACACTGCAGTAAAATGCAGTAGCAGCAGGAGAATCTAGCTTTCTACCAACCAAATTGGTCAAAATTACACTAGAAATGTATCTGTAAATATAAAAAATTCAAAAATATAATATTTGAAGGGACTGCACAAATCAGGAGTGGAAGGAAATTTAAGCCTGCCTCCCAAAAATATTATGAACTTTCCATTGCCCATATAGCTGCATTTTTTAGGGTGTCCCAGATTTGCACTGAGAATTACATTGCTGCTTCAATGGATATTCTTCAGGAGTGTCAGAGTAAAAGAGTTAGATATTTATATGCCATTCTTTTCAGACTTTTTACTACTAAAAGATTGAGCTGGATTGTCACATAAAATTCCAACAAAATAAATAAAATGAGAAAATTCAAGGCATGTGAATAGTTTCCAAGCTACTCTGTATGTCTGCTTGTCTTGTCTATTTTGTGTCTTTTGGTGTGGTTGATTGACTTCCATCATTATGTTGAAGCTCCATCACTTACTGCTGTTCCTCCTTTTTTTTTTTTTTCCTTGTTAGAAGAATTGATTGGGAATTCTTCCATTCTTGTCAGGAAATGCATCAGAGTTTATTGCAGTCTGTCCCCAAGTGAGGGTTCATTCATCTCCCAGGCTCTTTGTTACACGCTTCACACCTCAATAACACTTTAAATCCTAGGGACCCCAGAAAACATTGGCACTGAGAGGGATGCATTTTACTTGTACACCATGTGAATTTGTTCTTTTGTTTTTATTATTTTGGAAAGAATTTGATTGTATAACTGTTTGTTTGTTTATTTCTTCTCTAGCCAGCATTGTCATGATGTCATTACACTTTTTATCTGTATGTTCCAGGCTGCAGTTCTGTGAAAAGGTTATGAAGCGAAACTGTGACCACAGCTTAATTTTCTCTTTTATTTTATCCTTCTGTATGAGCAAAAAGCAGTGTCACAGAATGCAATATTTGGAAAAACAGTCAGTTTTTCCAGTTACTCCCAATACACTGAAGTCATTTTGCTGCATCTTGAAAACAGTTGTCGCATCTTTGGAAATTGATTTATGCTGCAGCATCTAAAAGAAGAGGGAGACTCTTGCAAGTGTAGATACTAGCTTAAATGGGGTGTCAAAATAAGGTAGATAATGATTATTGTTGTTATTATTTAGTATTTTTATTTCCTTTGGGGATTCATGAATTGCTTGTGATGATGAAAGTAAATCAGATCACCTAGACAACTGCACAAACATAAGGTCAACTTGAACAATGTTTTTGTGAAAACATTTTTAGTCTTTGAATGGGAAGTTTACCACTCTGTAGAATTAGAAGTGTTAATGACATGCCAAAGCTTTTCCTTGAGTATTTTAAGCAATATTTAATGTTGCAAGAGTGTGCTTTACCTAAGTGGTTTGTTACAATGAATTTTGGTTCAGGTAGACAGTCTAAGTGAGTGTAATATTTTTAGTTCAGCTTACTTACACAGTAAACATTGATAAGATGCTTTATGCTGTAAACAGGCCCGCAAATATTGTGTATTTATAAATTTCTAATCAGTTATTCAACTCATACCAAAATACTACAGTCATAGAGTAGAATATAATATCCTTTATTATTCACTTGTCTTATTTATTTGTGTTTTATAATTTTCTTTTTATTAATTTACTGAGTAACAGAATGCAAGGCGTTGTTGCGCTTTTATGCGTTTTCCTGGCGTGCACTGACGCAACAGAAACCACCGCCTCAAGTTTCTGCGTCACAAGGCAGTTAGACCAATCACTGTGATCGTTATTGATAGGTGCTGGATTTCCTTGGACGTTGCCGTCAACATGGTGAGTGGACCTGCTTGAAAGAGAAGTTTTTAATTATTAGTAATGCTGCCGACAAAAATGAGCAATAATCCATAACTTCAATTTTCATTTTTCTTTGTGTGGTTGGAAGCCGCCTCTTAGCCTTCACGAAGGGTCGCACAGAGTTGGCTGGTGCTACTTAGCATGTCGTGTTAGCTGTAGGCTAATATAGCGGCACATTCATACCACCATAGCATGGACTATCATCTGGAATCGATGCTGAGTGAAGATGAGTCGGTTAGAACGAGTAGTGGACATTTCTCTTTGTGAACACAGAATATTGGTTTTCAATTGTAACCCAATACACAAGCTGCTGATTTAAACGTATTGGGTTTGGTTTAGTAAACTAATTGTTGATTTAACCTATTCTGTTCCAGTAGTTAGACGGAGCCTGGGCTCATTCATCATGAATACTAGCATTTGTATTAGCTAGAAGCTAATTATTCCAATTAAAAGATTCGTATGTGTTTACAAGCAGGACAGAAACTGGATTTCGTGGATTTATTTGTATTAAGTGTTCTAATGGCGATGATTTTGTGCTATCGGATTTATTTTGAATAAAGCTTTCTGTGTCTTTAACTCATGTTCATTAAGACAATAGATCATTCTGCACTTTATTTAAAATTTTGAAATAAAGTCTGTGATCTGAAAAGTTGACATTGAGTGATACCACAGATTTTAATTCCATCTTTATGGACAAATCCAATACCACTTTGCACAACACTTGTGCAATCCACAAAGTGGTTTGTAGCATATACCTATACCCAGTAATTACACAGTCATATTTCATAAATTAGAACATTTATTTCAGTTGCCAAATTCATTAAGGTAAACATTATATAGATTTGTTTGATGTTTTCAAGCATTTCTTATTTATAATCATAATCATCTAAAATTAGAATACTACAGCAGACCAAATTATTTCTTAACACTGTATTTTTTTTTACCTCATACTTAAGAAAAACTGAAAATATATATAATTTGTAACTTTTTTAAAATTAGAACTTCACTAACTTAATATTGTGTTTTTTATTCATGGCAGTCTTCAGCGGAGACAAATAATGGCCCAAGCCAGGCGGCACCTTATGCAGCTGTCCCCCCTGCGGCCATACCGCCTCCATATGTAAGTAATTTCAAAAGTTTGGTGAAAGTTAGCTTTTATGTTTTTCTTTCAGCTGTTAAAATAGTTCAAATCCTCTAACAGTTTAAAAATGCAATATCGCTCCCTGTTTCTTCAATTGACTAGATGGGACCACCAGGAATACCACCTCACTTCCCACCCATGGGAATACCCCCTATGGGGCAGCGACCTCCTAGCATGACTCCAATGCCACCTGGAATAATGCCACCAGGCATAATGCCACCAATGGCTGCTCCACCAATGGGGCAGGTAAGTTTTTAAGTTAATCTCTTATACAAGACCTTGTGTCTATCTGAACTGGATGTTTCTGCTGCAATTAAACAGTAGAGTTAAAAATAGCATCAATATAATCATAATTTGGGGCGTTCTGTGGTGGCATAGGGGTTTAGCACAACCCACGTATGGAGGCCTTAGTCTTTGACGCGGCCGTCGCAGGTTCAACTCCCGGCCCCGGCGACGTTTGCCGCATGTCTTCCCCTCTTTCCTGTCAGCCTACTTTCAAAAAATACGGGCCACTAGAGCCAACAAAAATCCTCGGAGAAAAAAAAATATATATATATAATTTTAAAATTTTACTTATCTCTTCCTTCTTTCAAAGGCAGTCAGTGAAAATACAGGTGTTGCACCAAATAAAAAGATTTCTTATCATCCAACTTCATGTTTAATAGAAAGTGTAAATGAGTAAAATTGCATATTTGTTCTAAAATTAAACCATTTTAGCAACAACTATTTATAATGTAGCATTTTTATTAAATGTACTCACTAAGCAGAAATGTGTCCCTTTTCTGCCAGCGTATGTTTCTGCCTTTTCAACATTAAGAAAGTGTGATTTCAGAAAGAGAGTCGGCATAAAGAGTCACAAGCTTAGAAAGTAAATGAGCAGAATGGAGTCTCGGTGCATTTGCATCTCACAGATCACAAGCCGTGTTATCACACGATTAAATTAGCACAGCAAACATAACTTCAGTCTCACCTTCTCCCTGAAGTTACAAGCAGCCTGTCATGCTGACAGTCTCACGCTCTCATTGTGTATGAAAATTTGTGTTAGTATGAAAATGTCTGAATGTTTTATGATTCTTCTTGTATTAGATGCCAAGCATGATACCGCCCATGATCCCGGGAATGATGCTGCCTCCTCGGATTCCAGCTGTGACCGTACAGCCGACGGGACCCGTACGTCTCACTATCTGTCTCTTTATGTTGGCTTCACAGACCTCAGAAATAACCTGCAATCCAGAAAATGCCAAATGAAGCATTTAAGCAACATACAGCGCCATGAAAAAGTAGCTGTCTCCTTACAGATTTCTTCTGGTTTCACTTGTCACACTTAAATCTTAAAAATGCATAATCTATAATTATGGTTACAATAAGTCACCATGTTGTAAGTTTTTGGCTTTAGTTGAATTATATATTACTGGTAATTTCAATGTATAGAAAAGAGCGCTTTATTGTTTAATATTAGTTTCTATTAAGTTTCAAGTTTATTTTGTTTATGTTTGTGCCAGTAAAATAATATTTTTTCTTCTTTTGTTTCTCCAGCCTGGTGTTGACACCACAGGTATGATCCGGTTTACAAATCAATATCTTTGTTCTGATTTGCTTACTTCTCAATATCTGACATATTTCTCTTTCAGTCCCTGCAGCAGCTGCACCTGGAACAACTGTACGTTTGTCACAGTTTTTTTCTATACGCACATTTCTAAGTTTCAACAGTGTTGACTTGTCTTTTTTGCTCCTGCATTTTCTTATAGCAGTAAATGTTAAGTCATTTCTTTTATTCGTGCAGAATGCAACAAATGGATCCCCTCTAGAAGAACAGCCAAAGAAGGTTGGCACACACAAATATATCCAAAAGACTGTTAAAGTTTTCGAAGTTTGATGAAAGAGCTGCAAAAGCTTTATATGTTGATTGAAAATGGCTAATTTTAAATACGTGTTTTTGTTATTTTTGTAGAAATCTGTGTGGACAGAACACAAATCTTTAGATGGGAAAACATATTATTACAATACAGAAACCAAACAGTCCACATGGGAGAAACCGGATGAACTGAAATCTCCTGCAGAGGTATGTACTTTTACCATTCCACAGCCTGTTTTAATAGACTGCTGATAACTAATCAAATACTTGTCAACCTGTACAGTAAGAGACATGTTTTAGCATAAATTTATCAATGTATATGCCAAAACAGTTGTTTTTACCCTTTTATGTTGATTTAACTAAACACTTTTTTTCCCCTCCTGTTTTCGAAATATGAAAAACGTCTCCATATGGCTTAATATACTAAAATGTATCATACTGTAAATGGCATTAAATTGCATGTAGATACATATCTCAATGAATAAAAATCATGAAATCCAAAATATTGAATTGTAGAGGAATGTACCGTAATATGTTTTAAGCATGTGTTTCAGTTATTTTGATGAGCACTGCATTCTTCTTATGAAAATGATCCCAAAACCCATAATGATGATGATTTTTTTTATTGTTTATTTTAGCAAATGCTGTCTAAATGCCCTTGGAAGGAGTACAAGTCTGACACAGGGAAGCCTTATTATTACAACTCTCAGACAAAGGAGTCCAGATGGACCAAACCCAAGGAGCTGGAGGATTTGGAGGGTAAAATATGGTGTCTCGTATTTTCAAGCTTATGTTAATCTGAACGGTCTGAGCATTCTGCTGGCATGTACAACAAATTATTAAAAGCATAAATGAGTTCTAGAATCACTGTTGTACAAAGATTACAGATAATTTTTTTCAAGAAAACACGTTGGCTTGTAATGTGGATTGATCAGTGTGTGGGGCATTTCTTTGTACTTTGTTTTAAAAACGAAGCAGAGACCCCATTAATGGCTTCTTTATTTGTCTGTTCCAGCTATGATCAAAGCAGAGGAGAGTGGGTAAGTTGTTCTTTATGCCATCTGTTTCTCCTCTTTGCTCCATTATTTGCTCTCTGTGGCCAAACAATTTTCATTTGGTATTCATAAGACACAGACAGGTTACCAATACCGAGGTTTCAAACGTTGTCCGTCTTACCATTCATGCTGTTTAAAATCCTCTAAGTAAGAGAGACCAGAGTTTCTTTACAAGAATAGTTTGGCTCTTCTTGACCTGTTGCTGCACAGTGGCAGTCAGCTGGCTGGAAGAAACCTTCTAAACTTAATCTCTTCCAATTGTGAAGGTTTATAAAATTTTCCAATATCTTTATTCAAAACTTTTGATTATGAGCAGATGTCAAAATCAGAGTAACAATACACATTAACATTTTATGTTAAGATGTTAACATAAAATGCTAAACGTTTAATTGTTTTAGCAGCAGTTGGAATATTTTTTCTTTTCTGATTTAAATTAAGGTGTTTATAACATGGCATATACTTGTTTTGTCTTAATCTTGTGAAAGCATGTTTTTTATACTTGAGGTAGCAGTTTTGGTGTTAGCAACATCATGGTTTGATTCCAGAACAACAGACACCGCGGCTCCTGGAACGACTGCCGCTGATACAGTGCAGGCCGATAAAAATACAGCCGCCATGGCGACCGTAAAGGAGGTGGAAACTGCAGCGGCGGTCCCCGAGGAGCAGCAGTCCCAGGTGACCGCACATCAAACAGCTGAGGTCAAGGCTGTGGAGGCACCTGTGACTTCCTCAGAGAGCGCTGTCATTGTAGAGAGCAAACCCAGGTAAACAACAGTTGGCTCCGCTTTAAGCTCACATTATGTAAATATTAAATCTCTGGCTAACATTATTTATGTTAACTTTATTAAAGGACACTCTAATCCTATTTTACAAGTCCAATACTTGTAGATTTTTTTAATAGAGCTGATTTATGTTATTACACATAAGGCAGCCATTAACATAGTAGGAAAATTGGAGGGCATCGTTTTGTAGAATGATTTGTGAAACCTATTAATATTCAAGCAGATAGAAATCAACTCAAGTTATTTAAAATACCTTCTAAAATTTAAGGTATTTTCTTTACTATTTCAAAGAATTGTTGCATTTTAGGTCTTAAATTTGCCAAGATTTTTCTCATTAGCTCTTAATTTGCATTTACTTATTTGTTTGTGTATTATTTTATCCTTTGGTTCTTCGGTTCTTGTTTTTATTGAGAATTGGGCTCTTGGTGTCAGTTTTCTCCCTGACTTGTTTGTGGTGCTAAAATCAAACTAACTTTCTTGTGTAACAGTAATATCCACTGAGATCCACAATAATTTTTAAAGACTTTTCACTTTTAATGTTAAATAAGGTAATTGTTAAGTGCTTTTAATAATGAAAGCAATGTAACAAATGTTATTATTATTCTAATTTGTATTCAGTGTCGAAGTCAAAGAAGAAGAACGACCTGAACTTCAGAAGAAAACCTATAAGTGGAACACAAAAGAAGAAGCCAAGCAGGCCTTCAAAGAGCTGCTGAAGGAGAAGGTGAGTCGAGGAACCAGGTGGCTATTTTGACCTTAAGGAAATGAAGGATCACATGTGAAGCATCCACTATATCATACATGAGGAATCGTTTATTCTTTAAAAGATAAGATAGAGATGGACGTAGTCTCATTTGACAAAAATTTTGTGTGTTAATTGTCAGTTATCCAGTCTTTGCATATGTAATGACTCTTAAGTGCTCTTGAGTCGTGGTCACATTGTTTAATGTTAACAAAAGAAAAGTGTCTGGAAAATGTAGGTTAATTGTAATCAGCATTGTTTGTCTTCAGTAAGAGCATTACAGTGAAATATTTCCTTAATATTGTGCAGCTCTTGAATTTCCAATCAGTGGAAGAGCCTTTTCTTTATCAGCTGTAGCAGCTCAGACTGTAAATCATTTGAAATGCCTTCTTAAAATCCATTTTTTACTTGCGTTTAGTTGCAGCTGGGAGGTCATGGTGACCTTTATTATGCAGTTCATTTTTTGAAATAATTTCTGAAACATTTTCTCCATGTTTTGCTGTTTACAGTCGGTTTTTGTTTACTCTTTCTAAAGCTCTGTTATTAATGAAAAATCATTGTATTCTTTTTACATAAATAATTTACAAACTTGAGTTTAGAAAAGTATAAAATTTTGAATCTGTAGAAACTCTGCTGGTTAATCATTTCTTGCATAATTGAGATGCTATTATAAATCTAAATAATCTTGATGATATTTATACTCTGCAGGATGTTGCAGTATTATTTTTCTCACTAGAAAACAGTCAGTGTTGTATTTTGGTTTATGGGCTTCTGAAAAGCCTCCATGTCTCCTTTCTCTAGATTCCCCACTGACAGCTGCTTTGCTGTCACTCTTTTCTCTCTAATTGCGTGAAACATGTGACACAAAACGTGAGCTCTCCTCTTTGCGGAAACTGTTTAGCTACCTCTGTCTGCCGAGCCTTTATGAGTTTCTCGTCACATCCTTTGCATCCTGATCTCAATCTAATCCCCCCCTCCCTTCAGCCCCTGGGAAGTCTGTTAAGCTCACCTCCTGTTGCTGTGACCGTGTTGTTTACAAGTAGCAAGGCGTGCCAAGCGCACCCCACGTCGATTGTTGCTATATTTAGGTGCTTTTTAATTTTGTGCACAAAGCTCTCCTCTGAGATTACTTGCCATTTCCTTCCAGATCTTAATGGGTCTGTCTTTATGATTAGCTTTATTGGATCACAGGCAGAGGGGGCTGGCTGGGATTAAGACAGTGAGAGAAAGTGGCATGCCTCAGTGAGTTAGAATAACTGTGACAAGTGACGAGACAGCGGCACGGTGGAATCAGTCCATAATGGATGAAGGAGCCACTTTCTGAGAGAGAGAGGCACGCTTATAAAGAAAGGGCGCTTATATAAGCCATCAGTGGCACTACTTGAATTATTGCCACTCCATACCTCCTAAACAAGCAGCTTGAAGCAATTAGGAAATTACTTTTTGTCCTTTTTCCAAAAGGTTATTTTCCTTGAGTTATAATTTTGTTATATGAATGAGTTTACAGGTGCATTTCAGTAAATTAGAATATAATTTAAAACTCAATTTGTTTCACTTGGTAAGTTCAAAGAGTGTAGTTTTTCAAACTAATTTGAATAATTTAGGCTTCAGCTAATAAAACATGAAGATATAGCTTATTAGAAAATTCATATATAAGACTAAAAATATAAGTTTTTCATGAAGAAATGACATGTAATGGCCTCACACAATCAAGCAGAGACTCTTGACTAAACAAAGGAATGTTGAGTGGAAAGAAAATCTTTGGTATTGTGTTATATTAGTTTTCTCTAATACATATTTTAATGTATATATTGTTAATAGTTACAGAAATTTGTTCACGTGTGGAGGGAGTTTTTAATTCTAAAAGGTCCAACCAAGAACTGAATTTGTAGCTTTCTAAACATTTTGATTTTATTTATTTAATTTTTTCCAATTGTCAAAATCCAAATAAATAAATATTCTAATGTGTGGAATTGCACCTTTTATATGGATTTAAGTGTCTTACTCCAATATAACCTTGTATTCTTTTCATTTTAGGGTGTTTCCTCAAACTCCTCATGGGAACAGGCCATGAAGCTGATTATCAATGATCCTCGCTACAGGTAGAGGATTCTCAGATGGTTATGATTTCTCACTGTGCTTTCTAGACACAACAATTCTAATTTATTACATTAATTGTCTTTCTCCATTACATTAATTATCTTTCTCCACTATTAACAGCGCTCTTCCCAAACTGAGCGAGAAGAAGCAGGCGTTTAATGCCTACAAAGTCCAAACCGAGAAGGAGGAGAAGGAAGAGGCCAGGATTAAATACAAGGAGTCCAAAGAAAAGTTCCAGAGGTTCTTGGAGAATCATGAGAAGATGACATCTACCACCAGATACAAGTAGGGGCTGCTGGGATTTTTAGAGTACATGTGTGTTTTACCATGGATTGATTGGTGCTGCTCTGAACTGTCAATTTCATTATACTGACCTGATCAATGAAAGGTCATCTATGGCTTAGGCATGCTGTTCAGATCCACTTAATCCTCATTGTGGATGAGTTTGGGTTTGAAAAATTTGGTTTGTGTTTGTTTCCTAATCTCCATTTTGTCCTGTACAAAATTACCAAATAATTTTAATATATATTTTAACAGGGCTGCACAGTGGCGCAGTTGGTAGCACTGTTGCCTTGCAGCAAGAAGGTTCTGGGTTCAATTCCCGGCCCGGGGTCTTTCTGCACGGAATTTGCATGTTCTCCCTGTGCATGCCTGGGTTCTCTCCGGGTACTCCGGCTTCCTCCCACAGTCCAAAAACATGACTGTCAGGTTAATTGGGCTCTCTAAATTGTCCCTAGGTGTG
>CAEGAG010067464.1:0-39448 GCA_903067065.1 Brachyrhaphis terrabensis | reverse complement strand
CAACACATTCTCACACCGTACTCGTCATATATTGACGCGTACTGACCATGCGTCACATATGGACGCCGAGGGTACCCCTTTCGCGTCAATACTTGACGAGTCCGGACGGCTCCCTCGGCGTCACATTTTGACGACTTAGGAAAAACACATGTTTGACGTGGATTATTTACGCGAAAGTCTCTCACAAACGCGGCCGAAACGTCAAACCCCCTCGAATTGGTTAGGTTTAGGGTAAAACTTAGGGTTAGGCATAAGGTAAAACTCATCGCGTCACATTAGGACGCGAAGGGGGTACCCAACGCGTCAACATGTGACGCCGAGGGAATAAAAAAGCGTCAATATATGACGAGTTGGGAGTGAGACTGGGTTGGCTTTTTTCTTTACACTCAACTTTCTATGAATGCCTTTAGATTTAGCATGCTGTGAACAACCAGCTTCTTTGACAATGATCTTTTACAGCTTATTCTCTCTGTGAAGGGTTTCGATGACTGTTTTCTGAACATCTGTCCAGTCACCAATCTTCTCCATGATTGTGTCGCTTACTGACCCAGATACTTTGCAGGTGTTTTGAATTAATTAGCTGATTAGGAAGTGACATCATGAGTTTCCGTTATGTAACTTTTTCACAATATTCAAACTTTGTAAGACACTGAATTTCAATCTCTTTTCATTATCTGTAAACCACAATAATCCAAATTACCATAAATAAAAGTTGTATATAATGAATCTATATGAGTTTCGCTTTCACAATATTTACATTTTTTAACTGTACTTGTAAATAATGTTACAAATTTTGTGATTTTATATACTTGAGGTTAGATTTAAATGTCTTTAATAATAACAAAATCCCAGCATTCTAAATGAAAACCCACAAACTAACAGAGTGAGCAGCTTCTTCTGTTCAGACATTATGATGTTCTTGCTAAATGTCTACACTTTTATTAGTCATGGATAGTTTTCTTTCATCCTATTAAAACTTGTTTCCATCACAATAAATATATCTACCCTGTTTACCAAATTTATTTTAGCATGCTGGGCATGTGTGCCTGTGGATGTGTAGCATCACTGAGACATGCAAGGTGACTCACCCAACAGCCCGGAGAGATTTTGAGAAATAAAGAGAGGGTAAGTAAAAAGAAGTGACATGATGAAAATTATTACCAAGAACTAGATATAGAATGAAAACATGAGAAAGTTTTGCTGTTTTAAAATCACATTGCTGGATAAGAAAAGTATTGTGTAATGTTTTAAAACTCATATAGAGTAAGATAATTTTACTGGTAATATTGTGCTTAGGTGTCTTTACACATCCTGCTACAACCCTATTTATAACACTGAAAGTATATTTTTGTTCATTGTCTAAAGTGTTTTTAGAAGCATGCTCATCCATCTAACTGTCACATACTTTCCAGATTACACAAGCATTTAAAGGCTGTAAATTATTGCAAAAAGCTAACACTGTTTACATGTTAAGTACCTTCTTTAAATCTTTGAATATTTTCTCCCCTGTGTGGCTTGGAACCTAAAGTAGCACAGCAGGGAGACGCGTCGTCCTCTCTATATCCTAGTTCTGTTTACATTTCTTCTTCGAAGAGTCAAATGATCTACAGGTTGCACACCAACATCTGCAGTATTGCATCATGGTAAATAAGAAAACAGAACCCATGAAAATATTCACCAACCGCAAACAACATAGTAGGTTTAAAAAATCAATGAAATGTGTGAGGTTTTTTAAGTATACACAATTATATATGTTGGCAGTATTAAATCACTTTTAAAATAAACAGGTATTGCAAATCATTTACCAATGAGAATAAAGAGCTAGAAATTAAAAGGCTAAAACAATCTTAGAATAAAATGTAGTGTCTGTTCTAAAGGAGGCACTTCTGGGTCTGGGACCAAAGCAAACAGGTACAGGAGCCTCCACTGGATAACTGCATGGATGATTATGTTTTAGCTGGAAAAATATTATTTACCCTAACTGATCCAGTTAGTATGGTTTCATTTGTGAAACAACTACAAGACATACACAGTGGTCATGAAAAAGATATTAAACTGTTTAAGCAGGGTCAAATTATTGGCATACTTCAAGCGAAAGAAAATATCTAAGAAGCTGGTGAATATAACGAAGACTGGGTTAAAAATGAAAAGGATTTACTGTTGCAGAGTGACAGGCATATCGATTAGGATAAGAAAGGAGATGCATAAAGTGATGCATCCATCTTGCTTTGCTTTGTCCAATACAAACCTGTGGGGGCTGTGCAATGATCTGAGGTTGGTTAGGTCAGAGTTGAGCAGGGTTAAGTGCACAGAAGAAATTATCACCTGAGTATACTGAATGATCAAGTTATTCCGTCAGTAAAATTAGATTTTTCCTGATTCTATGAACTTCCAAGGTGACTATCAGAATTTATCATAGCCATTTTAGGCAATGCCTGAAGTTTCTCCTCAGTAAAAAAAATAAGCACTACTGTAACAAAAGTAAAATTAATCAGAGCTCCTAATGAATGATGTAAGATGCAGAAACGCATGGGAGAGTGTAGAGCATAGAATAAACAGAATTGCTTAGCCAAGGTCATTTTGAAATACCAGCTTAAATGATATTGTTCATCAAGGTTATCTTACCCACCTTTCATTTCTATATCTTTAGGTATACACCTATACTGTTTTATATGCAAACATGCACAGACAACTGATTTCAGATGTTTTTCTATGTTTAATATTAATATTATTTACCTGAATTTCTGTCTCATTTGGGCCATTTGGTATGTATTCTAACACTCACTGTTTTAAGATTCTGGCCCACTGTGAAATTGAAATGTAGGGCATTACAAGGAATGGATACAGCAAACTCAGTGGTCAACACAGCCAATAAGATACAAACTGAGGGATGGACAAGCAGAAAAGTAAAAAAAAAAAAAAAAGTATTTTCAACACATCTTTAATAAAATCAAATTTAACAGTAGCTTGATTCTGTTATCTAACAATACTGAAACAAAATTTGACTAATTGGTAATAAAGAGAAACTCTCATGTGTGTGTTTTAATAAATTTAAATGAAGTGCTGAAAATGGTTCACTTTATTTAATTTCCTTTTCACCCCACCAATGAAATAACCAACATGGTCTCTTGATGGTTTTCCAAACAATTCAAAGCATGTGTTAATAAATAAAGAAGACCAGGCTCTAAGCTGACTGAAATTCCTGGTTTTCTTTTTCTCACTTCTGACCTTAAACTAACCAATAAAAGCATCCAAGCAAACACACAAACTAGTTGCAGAACTTCTTATATTTTATCCTCCAGATGAAAAATATTTTGTTTTCCTCTTTTACACTCTCTCCCTTTTTTGAAGAATTTTACAATTTTCATATTTTTTCTACCTTTTTAATAAAAAATCTCAAAGCTTAGGTGGACAGCAGCTGTGCTATACTCTTTCCATTTTCAAACTATGGATTAAACATTGTCCTGTTAGATGCTTCAAGACTGGAAATTGCCAAAACAATGATCTTGGTATGGTTGTTTTCCAAGTCTTTGCAGTTTGCAAGTGTATGCTGCAAACATCTCCCCATACTTATATTTGTATTACACTGTGAAATTTGGCAGAGGAAAAAAAACTAATAAACAGTGGTAGTGAAGCATAAAACCCTATGCAAAGTTCAAGACATCTTCTAAAAATCATTTGGTGAACTCCTCAGATGTTCTTGCTTATAAGAGATGATTCAGTTCTCTTTTTGTTTTCTAGCTCAAAACCAGAATCAGCTTCTAGTACGTACAACACATCCTACCAATACACAGATATTCTCCTGAGGTTTATGTGAGAGATTTCAGTTTGTTTCAACTTTTGTCTGTACGAATAGTAAACAAGCCACCCATAAAATAAAGAGTTAAAAACTCATCAACTGACCAAAATGAACAAACTACAGGTGTGAAAAATGCTCTTATTCTCTATCTCTATCTATTATCATAAACTGAATAAAGGAACTACTTTTAAAATCCCCTTCGAAGGCCTTGCTTTTGGCTCTCCAGACTTTTCAGTAGAGGCCTGCCCTCCATCTTCCTCCCAGCTCTGCCCTTGCTATTCTTGGCCACTTTCCATCAATACAATTTAAACAGTTAAATGTGTTATGACTTCAGACTCACACAGGGAAAAACAAAAACAGAATATGAGCCACAGAGAGAGAAAAGGAAGGCAGGGGTGGGAAAATATCCACTTGACATTGATGCAAATGGCTCACGCAAACGGTTGCATGTCCCTGCAAACAGACATATGCAACAGCAAACAGTCTAATTTGCAAAAGGATGGGGGCGCTCCATTGTTCTAACCTGTACACAAGCACACACATTCATATCTCACCACCTCATTCCCCTGTGGAGAGTGCACTGAACAGATATCTGATAACAAGAATATTGAAATTGAAGTCATCAGTGGAAGTGTGCAGGTGGTGGGCGTTCAGTTGTAAGCGGAAACATGGGGGCAGAGGGTTGGGGTGGGGGCATTGGGAGTCAATGCAGGTCTCAGCAAGCTTTTAAAAGCAGCAAATATTTTACTGCTGTTTTTACAGTTAAAATTTTATAGTCACCAAATTACAGAAGATAAAAAATTAAAATGACACTATTGATGGTAACACATAAAATAGCGAAACTATTGTGCAATCATAAAGGGGTGTTAATATAATATTGTGTCCAACCAGTGAGGAAATCTGCAAAGAAACCTCAAAATGTTCACGTGAGAGTTACCTGCCTTAACGTAATTCACTGGCTGTACAACAGTCTGTCTAGACTGCTCTTTAAATGTGAGTCACCTCTGTGCCATCATTGCCCCAGGAGAATGACACTGCTGTTCATCTTTAGCTGCTGCTCAACTACCATGAGAAGGACACAGCAGCAGCAAGGTGGTCAGGTAAAGGCTACAGCTGACTCAGTCCAAAGCAGACGTCCCTGTGTGGCAACACATTCCTCTCTTCTCATCAAAAGGGAAGGGGAAAAAAAAAAACAATGGAGACTATAAAGCTTCAGATCCAAGGGTTGCTGTCAGCTGAAATGGAGAAATTGATCACTAAAGTAATAGCTTCTGAATCAGACTTTAGGTTTGTTTTATGTTTTAACAGCTTAAATAGATGAGGAGGATTAATAAGAAAGGGACAAAATAATAAAACGTAACATTTAACCTAATAATTCTTTTCATGTTTTATTTTCTTGTTTGTTTAAGAAATAGTTTTCAAGTAAATCTGATTCAAGAGGCAAACAAACACTTTCTGAACTGTACTGTGTGTTCCTTCACAAAGACAACGTATTGGAGCTAATCAGCAACAATTCAATTCAATTCCAACTTTACTAAAGATAAAGTATGCTGATTCTTTAAGAGAGAGAGAAATAATAATTTTAACAATATTAGTTCAAGATTAAGTCATTAGCAAATGCAAGAACCTATTCTAATCAATCAATTAATTGGCTAATTAATTGAGTGGAGAGGATTTAGTTTTTTCTAAATTGGAGTGTTTCCATTAAACTAATTAATTTTTCTAATTTAAATTCCACAATTAATGGGAACGCAGCTAGTGACAGACTGTTGCATCCTAAGTCCACAAAGGAGCATTATAGGAGATCCTTCCTCTCAGCAGTTATTAGACTCTACAACTATCTGCTATCACTAATTCAATAAGTGTTTACGCTGCTGCTGGTATTACACTGTTATTTTCACTTTTACCGATTTTAAATGACATTTCTGCTGGTATCTGCATGTCCCTGTTGTTTTCCCAATTTTTATTTTTCATATTTTAAATAGCTTGTTGCATTAACGCACAAACACACATTCATCTTTTGTACATTCTTAAAACGTTATTCTAGTCAGTTGAACATTTCTTGGATTATGCTATTTCAGGTAACTGCACAGTATTTTATTGTAACATTGCATCATTACATTACATTATATTATTCACAATTTTGCTTTTTTTAGGAATATTTATTAATTTTCTCGTTGTGCACCTCAATGTCCTGTCACTTTTCCACTGTTACACTAACATTTCCAAACTGTTGGAAATAATATATTTTTATTCTATTTTAGAAACAGTTTATTTTTTTTCTGGAAGGCATTAAGGTGTTTTTGTAACCCTCTCCAAGATAAGAGAACATCAGTTCTTTTTTTTCTCCGTTGTGTTTCTTTTTATTTGACATTGTACACTACTGGGAGTAGGTAGGTAAAAAAACTGAATACGGGAAATGTTCAGAAAGGTTTTTGTTACCTGTGAGATATTGTGTGAGTGGTGTATTTAAATTTGCGGTCAGTGTATATGTATAATGGTGGCCTGCAGCAGTTCGCTCTGCAGACTTCAACCATCCTATTAATTACAGGTCTCCACGACTCCTACAACTCCACATGCAACCTGGACACCAGCTGACACCAGCTCCACCCCAGGCTGACACTTAGTGTAGGATCTTTCATGTACATCAAGCAAATTTTAAATCTCATTAACTGTAAATTAAACATCTGTAGTATATTAAACAGTCCCTAAGAGCCTTTTTAGATTACCTTTTTTAAAGACATTTCTTTTTCACTCTCTGGGTAAATATTTTATCAGTCCAACATAAATGTTTTGGCTCTAAAATCCAAAAGATTTTTGTTAGTATTTAAATGTGTAGCCCTGTCACTTCAGTGTCGGACTGTGGATAAAGTGCAGCCCTGGAAGATGATGAGGGTTGGTACAGAAACAGAGAAATAAAAAGGAGAGGAAACTTAACAGAGGAGAGAGGAAATGAAGAGACGGGGGTGTGTCAATGACAACCATGCAGCTTTTCAAATCATTGACGCTTGCTCATAAAGACCTTTATAAGTCCAACACTGTTTTTTTGTGTGTCTATGAATGTAAATGCTGATCCTTTTCTCTTTCAGTTCTGGACTGGAAGGAAGATCCTGTCTGTGTATAGCTCTGTCTCACCATCTGTTCCTGGATAGACCGCTGATACCTCCTCTTATAATATCCTGTTCAGATTTGTCTATGGAGGTGGGGTGCATACACCTTGTACTGGGATTATTTCTAACTTTCTTCTACCGCTCCTCTTCCTTCCCTCCTTTTCTTCCTTTCCTCCCTTCTCTACTCGGTTACTCAAGAAGAGCCAAGTTGCATGTTTACAACTGATGCAACAGAGCTCCTTCACTCAAGCATCCATTCTGGGCAGTAGAACAAACCACAAATAGCTCTCTACCTTACTCATCCTGAGTGCCTTTCACAGTCACACACAGTCTCTCTGGAATGAAACAGGAGCCCTGAACAATATCAACAATATCCTCGGATACTGCAACAATCAGCTGATCGCTGCTTTAACACTTATCGTTTCCACACAGGTCTGGACTTATCAATAGGTCAACAAATCTGAAAGCCTGGATGAAGGATGTCCTACAGCTGGATAATCTGGCAAGAAGGAAGCTTGTGACTCTCCAAAGGTGAATGGTAGACTTGCCTGTCATGTCCCAGCACAAGCAAAAAACTTGAGATTTTCTATTCTGGACAAACTTCCCATTCAAATGGCAGCAGGATGTGGGCAATGAAAAACCACAACTTATAACAAATTGGTTCATATACTGCAATACTGGCCTAATGAGCAACAGATGCAATTTAAACATTGCACTTAGCTGTCGCTTTCCTTTGTACATAGTAAATTGACATGCTAAATTGAGACCACACTAATATAGTGGACACTTGCTTCTTCACGGTTTAATATTCACAGATTTTTAAGTCAAAAAATTTGCCTGTATGCAGATTTTTCATACAGCACATCTGAAATGGTCCAAAGAAAATGCAATTTGGGAAGATGAAATATATAGGCTCTCCTGGATTGGTTGGAAAGCAACCAATCCAGGAGAGCCAATTCTTTTTCTGTAATAAAACGATGGCAAGGGGAAACATCCACCCTTTGAAAGCAAAACTGTGTTATGCCACAACATATAGTCACAATCAATCTAATAATCTCACAACAACATGTACAATCTGCCTGCCATGGTAGTTAAATCAGATATAATAATTCACTGTGAAAGATTGTCATTTTTTTCCTTCTTCCAGGAAACAATTTACTTTAAGAGGTGGATTTATATTGTTGCCAATTTCAGCTAAATGTGGATATACAGTATATTCCTGGTTTTAGACATTCACTAACCTAAAAATGCTTTATTTTCAATAATCTATCATTGTTATTTATGTCCAGTGGAAGATAATATAGATATATCGATTGGCTTGTACCTAAAATACAACCCAATCGATATGTTATGTCCAGTATGTACTAAGGCACAGATGTTATTTTCATCAAACTCCAGTCCTGTAGGGCCACTGCCCTGCAACTTTTAGACGTGCCTCTGCTGCACCACACCTGAATAGAATAATTAGGTCATTAGCAAAGCTCTGGAAAATTTATCTACACAAGAAGGAGGTAATGAAGCCATTTCATTCCAGTGTTTTGTACCTGTGGCACATCTAAAAACTGCAGGACACCGACCCTTGAGGACTGGACTTTGACAACTCTGTACTAAGGGAATGGTTATAAGACATTAGATTCAATCCATGATGCCCATTTCGACTGTCATATCAATAACTATACAGTTTAATACAACTGGAACTGTGGCAAGCAAGACTGCTTCTAATGTTGTTATTGCTAGTATGCACAGTCAGGAGGACAATAAAGGAGGAAACAAACATCTTCTACATTCAGTGCTAGAGAACTGCAGCTATTAGTGGCATTTTTGGGTCACCAAATCTACACGGCAACAAATTATTCAAAACTTCTAAAAACATATTTACAGTGGTTTTCAATAATCATGGGGGCTTCGTATGTTTACATACACACAGTTTCCAATACATATTTGTCAACGCAGACTTTAATGTCACTATAAATAAAACACATCTTACCATAATGTTTCTCAGTGTGAGTTAGAAGGTAAAATAGCTCAGCTCAACTTACAAGGAGAACTTCAATATATTCACAAATTAAGAGACAGCAGTGATCAGAAAAAATGTCACTTTTCCTGCAGGATTTTCTATCACTGTTCTGAAAGAAAAAAGAAAAATAATACCCAAGATCTCACATCACAGGAGTTTCACAACTAAAAGATGATGCATAAATATTCTTTTGTGGACTTTGAATACACTGAAAAGTTTTAGGGATTTTTTTTGACAATATGTCAAAACATGATGCCTTTCTCAACTGTAAAACATTTGTATTTTTTTTTTCTCTTTGTCCAGCAAGCAGTTTACATCATTAGAAAACATAAATGAGTCATGGTGTTTATTTTTATCAAGATGATGACAACTTCCTAAAGTGCCTATTTAAATGCAAAACCACTCATAATAAGCCACACACTTCAAACTAAGAGCATCATAAAACAGTGAAAGAGGGTTAAAAATAATCATTACTGTTCCAATCGGCAGATCTCTCTTCCTCCTTACTTCCTTCCTCATCCTTTCTTAGGGAGCCTGCAGACCAAAAGTCTAGTTTGTTCATCTGACCAGATCATCTTCTTCCACATGCTTTCTGTATCCCCAACATGTCTCACTGCAAACAAGACTTTTTATGGCCTTCGTTCAATAACTGAACAAAGGTCATAAAAGAGAGACTGTCTTCGGTGTTCCATAAAGGTCAGATTTTTAGACTGAGAATCTCTGAAACTGTGAATCTCCGCAACTCCTCAAAAGATGAGCCTCTTGCCTGGCCTTTTAGCAATGTATTATTTTAGTATCTGTTTACAGTTCTGCCACGCTTCTATTACTGTAGTATAATTTACTGAACAGAGTTCTGTGAAAAGTTTGGTTTACTAGGTTACATCCTAACTCAGCTTTAAATCTCTCCACAAGTTTATTTCTGATCTGTTGGGAGTGTTCTTTGGTTTTTATTAAACTTCTGAGGCCTTGACAGAGCAGCTGGATTTATATTGAAATTAAATTATTAATAAGTGAACCAATTAGGTTAAGCGAATTGGTTGCCCTTGACTTTACTTAGGAGTATCGGAATTTTATAGTGTGTTGAAATATGAAAACCTTACGGGGTATAAATGTTACAAAAATACATTTTTGAGGTTACACATGTTTTTTTAATATGATTTTCTAATTTGTGTGCCTTCAATATGCTCCCACTGACTCTTGTGTGATTATGAATATTGGACTTTGTTCATAGTAAACAAAACAGTCATTAGGTGTAATGCAGCTGGTGATTATGTTTCAGTCCAATTATAAAATCATTCTAACATAATTTTGGGTAGACACATTTGCACAATTTACAAGGCGAAGTTTCTCAAAGATGTGTTCTACATCCTTTTACAGGATTTATTATGGGTAAGGACCATTTTAGTCAGTACAAACAAAAAGCCCTTTGATAAAGACGATGGTGATGCAACAATGGTGAGTATAGAAAACTATACTCGACCTGTAAGGAGGATCATGGACATCTTCCTTATATTTGGACGATACAGGCAATAAAATTATTTTTTAAATAAACATGATTTTATTCAGTTACAAAGGAAAACTAAATCAAAGGTGGTGGATAAAATGCTTTCTATTAATTTAAGTAAATTTTGCTAATGAAACAACAAATAGTGTAAAACATCACCTCTGTTCTTTTATTCTGTGTCTTTCTTGACAATTGAAGTACCTACTCTGAAGAATTTTAGTGCAATGCTTTCCAGGGTAGCATGGTTTCTGCATGGATACCATTTCCATTCATGTGGCAGTAAGTGCTCTCATTTTAACCGTTTCCTTCTAATGGTCCTCATGTTTTGCTCTAAACCTGAGCTGAACTGACCTCACAGAGAGAAGACAAATGGCAATAATTACTCAAAAGAAACCCTCCAAAAACTGGGAATATAGAATTATATTCTTACTGGAATTAATAACATAATGTATGTTGAACATTATCAAAATGCTCACTTTCAAACTTGGAGAAACATCTTGTCCAAGCAAGCTAAATTTTTTTCATTAGGATTCCTCCACACTTTCTTTTCTTCAAATTTGAATACTTTTCAAGATTAATTTTTTCTGTTTATTTTCAGCCCATCTTTAATGCTTCAATAGAAAGTTCAAGCGAATAACTTGAATAACTTGTTTAAAAGAGGATAGTTTTCTAATTGGTTTATGATGCATGATTTAGTTATTGCCTAACTAAGTAAATGTATAAATATATGTACAAGAATAGGTACCTCCAGTGTATTTTCCCTTCTATAAAATACTAATACTAAATAAATGATATTTTTTTCACTATATAACATAACCTTTCATCCAATTAAATAAAGTAAAGTTATTCAAGTAGTGATTAAACGAAAGTATAAACAGAAGATAAAACATATTTTAATGGTATGCTGACCATTTTTATGTTCTCCTTGTGAAGATTAATCCTGTAGGGAAAACTGTCATGGGAAGAAAAAATTATATTATCTTGTTAGCTTTAACCTTTATGACTTAGTTACAGCAAAAATAAATAATCAACATAAACATTCTTTCTCTAGGAGCCATTGGCCGAGAGGCGGGGTGCACACCGGACAGGTCGCCAGTCCATTGCAGGACAGATACATGCTTTAAACATGTTCTTCATATTCAAAAACCCTCCATTCTACAGAGAAACATGAATCCACGTACCTTAAAAACAACCATCATTTGTCTAATGTGCTTTATAGCCAAGCCAAAACCAAACAACTGATTTTTTTACGGAAAGTTTTACAACAGCTACAGCTCATTTTGTGTTTTCTACACGTTCTGTCTGTACAGAAGTCGAAACAAGATAAAGAACGGAGCTGAGAACATGATACAGAGAGCAATCTGGAGGGTAGATCTAATCTCAGTGACCTTCAATTTCTTCTTCCCAGAATACTACACAGGAGTTTACGAAAAGAGCATAATAAGTGTTTTCCCACTACAAATTGATATTGAAAATAGTATCACCTACTGCCGCAAAATGCAGTCTGTAACAAAGTGAATATCCATCCTCTCAATCACCCAGTTACAGCTGTGCAGTGAACATTATGCCTTCCAAACAACATAATTGTGAATATTATGTTACACCTCAAAAACACTGGCACTTGGATATCTTTGTTGTATGAGCTTCTCGTGGATATGAGGATTTTTTTTGTTGTTGTTTTAACTGAGAACACAAGAGATACAATTTTAAGCAGGACTTCAACGAAATACCTAAATAAAGTTCTGCTAATTAAGTCAGCATTTCCCAAAACAAATAAGCTCTGAGGCCAAACTCATTTTTATCTTCTTTTTTTAAATTGTAAGCAAGCTTCTCATTTGAGATCCTTACTTTTTTTCCCTGAGCATTTCTTCTCTTTACCATCTCAGTGCACACCCTCTGGAGACCAGCGTTACTTCAATGAGTTCACTTATTAAAAGTCCCTGCGTACGTGTCTTTCTGTCTTTGCTTCCTCCTCAAAAGCACCCACTACTACGAGGCATAACATAGACATTGTCAAAAAAAAATCTGCTACCTCCCTCCCTCTCAGTCGCTGTTTCCAATTATCTATTTCTGTCTTCTCCACCAGCCCTCCTCCCCGTACTGCCAGTAACATTTTCTACCCACACTGTTACTGTGGGTAGCCAACTTCAACTAGTTTAGCTCATCAAAATCTTCACTATAAATTGTAATAAGTGCAAAGTGAAATCAAAGCAAGGCTAAAAGGGTCAAACGAAAACAACAGACGTCAGTCAGATAAGGTGAACAATTAGCATGTTGCGGTGACCACGGACAAACTGTTTTAACACAGTTATGTAGAAGCACTGAAACACAGACTAATACTAATGATAGAAGCTCAACACAGAAAAGGCCTTACTATTTTATTGGATGTCACCAAAAAAATATGGTTGCATATCATTTGGTTTGCCAAGTTATTTATAGATGTGCCTGTGATCCAGTTAATTCCTGACACTAACTGCAGGCCAAACATGAGTAATTTAAAACAAACTGTTGTCTGATAAATTAATTTAAGATTAGATTTTTTTTGTGGTAAAACATCCACTTTGTAAAAGAAAAAGGTTTTATATTTACAAGTCAGGTTCACACTGATCAGCATAGGTGGAGAACATTTCTCTTAACCCGGTCAAGAGCCTGGTTGTTCTCACTCGATCTTAGTGTGGCGCTAAGGCGGAGCGCGAAAAATGTCACGATCAGACACCGGGGAAGCGGGGGCGGGAGGTTGTCCAGTCAGACCACCAATTTCCAAAACCACACAAAAAAACACAAGCTCAGTGCAACCCCACCAGACCAAGCACAGAGTAAAAAACGTGTGGGATCTAAATGACCCCGTTTCTTAAGACTGTGGGAAGGTTAAACGTAATGCTTTTTTTCTGTGATGTTTTTAACGGGGTTAAAATCTTTAGTGTGTTTTTGTTGCGTATTTTATTTTGAGCTCATTAAGTGAAATAAAGAAGCACTGAAGTCATTTTATGAATGAATGGTTACAGAAACATCAACCGGCCTGTTGATGTCCTATTGTTGCTCAACTGGCAGCCCAATAAGGGATGTTACCATATTTTTATTTGTATGTAAAGCAGGAATTCAGATTTTTTTAACTCAGGTTAGATTTTAATGACCATATGTCGCTGTCTACTTTTATCTAATAATCCTTGCTGATTGTTAAATCTCAACCTGACTATGTTAATATATTTTTTTTTTAATTCTAAATTAAACAGTGCTCTCGCTCCAACAAATAACATCTTCTTAATTGAAGGCTGTCAAAATATTGTTGAAACTTGAAGGAAGAAAAAACATGATGGTCTAAGAACTCTAAAAACAACTATTTATTTCTATGTTGCCTCTATGACAAATACATGATTAAGGGAAACCCTAAATGTCTAAATCACTGGCTGCTTGCCTGGTTGTTCTCTAAAACAAAAGCAAATTAGTATAAAATCGAGCACATTCTGAAAGTAAAAGCTTATTCTCATGCAGTGATAATATAAAATGAGACATAAAAACATTGCAGTCAAGCAAATATTTATTTGGATGTGAAAATTGATGGTTATTGATGGGGTGTTTTCACACATGTAATGATGCAACAGCTCTAGTCTACATGTATGTTTTCTGCAGTAACAAGCAGCTCCCCACATCATCTGTAACATGAGCACGACCATGATGTCAGAAGGTTTCTCTCTAAGAACTTAACTAGTTTTGCATTTCCTTAAAAACGTGGCTGCTGGGCCTTGAAAGGAACAGAACAGATACAATTAAATGAATAATGAGGAGTACTGACTTTCACCAATTAAGCCCAAGGCAACATCTTAGTGTATTTCAGCAAGCTGCCCACGGAGCTGCCTTGGTTTCACTCTGCCTTGGACTCATCACTGCAAAGGTCTCATGGACCAGGGCAGAGCAGTCTCTGCTAGTCTCAATTGGGCTGCCAACTTGCAAGACCTGCAAGAGAGCTGTCTGGCAGCCTTCACTGCATCTAAAAGAGTGTGAGCTTTCACATACATTTTCCTGTTTCCCAGAGAATCTGTGAACACAGCTAGCTAAAGCATCAGTCTTTATATTTAGTTTAGTGACAAAAGCCAGTTGTTGTTTTGTCAGAATAGCAAAACAGCTGTAAAATATGTCTGTGCTTGCTTAACAAGGTTCACAAGTTCTAATTTACAAGGAAAGCCAGATGAAACAGTGGCAAAAACAGCTTCATCAAGCATGGCTTGAGTTAAACTCATAGCTTGCAAGCATCTATTCTCGCAGTATATGCAGATAAAGAAACTGTAGAGGCCCAAATCATCCAGATTGGTTCCTCTATTAAGGGTCACTACAATAAGTTTCACACTATTGCACTTTCAAATTTTCCATATTCTCAAAGATGGCTGGCTGGACGGACGGACGGACGGACGGGCAATCAGTCGAAAATACAAATATTTCTTCCGCATCAATCCAGACTTGAAACAAAGTACAAATAACATTCCATACTTTCTTAGACTTTTCCAGACTGCATAGGAACCTTATTTTTGACGAGGAAGATTTTTGGTGAAAACATCTCCAATTAGGTATACTAACAACAAAAATTTAATAATATTGTAACAACAAATGCTTGGCATATTTTGGGGATTTTACGTGCTTCTAAAGGCCAAAGAAACCTGATGGTGTATTTCACCAGGAAGTCTGGTTTCTCTTTGTTCATTTTAAGCTTCCACACTTCAAGTGAAAATTGATGTGACAGCTTCATGAAATTGAGGAATTCATTTTTTGAATCTTCACTCATAGAGTGGGACTGAAGATAATCTCAGTCCCACTCTATGATACGTTGTGTGTTTTCTTTGGCTCTGGCACTTTGACTTATAAGTAAGTCTCCATTTTGATGGGGTCTTCTATCATGCTCATCTTTGATTATAAATATGTGCATAGAAAAGTTGAACCGAGGAATATTTCTCCTCTCTAGTTGCTAGAGAGACTAAATGTGAGTGGCTTGCGTCCCAACACTATAGCTCACAGTTAAACAGGGTATAAAAATACCTTTGTTTCCAATTCTGGTAATTACTCCTCTGTCTCACTTCCCTCTCACCCAGTTTGTCTTAAACCACTAATAAGATTCCAGTCCATTAGTTTTGAAATTAATTACACATTTCTAGCTGAATCTGAATGTGGCTAATATTAGGCAGTTATCTCTTGACAGCTCATGTGCCGGCTTCATAATTAGTGTCTTTTGCACTATGCTATAAGGATTTTTTATGCCTGACATTAACACCTGAACAGTTTCTTTACTCCAGCACCACCAAACTAACTACAGTACAGAAAAATGCTGATGTCCAAGTGCTCTTTGAAGAATCCAAAACTCTAGATATTTTTATATATAGCCTACATTAAAACTGAAAACCCCCTCTCTAGAACAAGAAATGACACATTTTTATCTGTTTTTATTGTCAAAGATAAGATGAATGAATACATTTTAGTTATGGTTTAACAGAACTAATTTAATTTAGGGGGTAAAAGAGACAAGATTAGCAACACATTGGATCTTAGTGACAAGATCCCACATGTACTACTATAGATAGGCAACATAATTCCAATCATTTTAAGGGAGGATTCAACCTTAGGTAACAGACTGAGTTCATGTGAAGGCATTTTTCTTTATTTATTTGTTGTATTTCTTCCTTTCTTTCTGAAAAGTATGGAAATCTTTGTTTTCTATCTCAGCTGCTACAAAAGCTGAGTTTAATATAAAATAATGAGCACACAACTGTTTCAATAAATAGCAAACAGTGCAAAACCGAGAAAAAACCCTTTCAGGTATTAAAGTATATGCCTCTCTTCCTTTTTAAAAGTCACAAATTCACAAACCCTTTTTGACACACTAGAAAATAGATTTAAGCCTGACTTGTAGGTATTCGCTAACACAAGTTGCCAGTCAGCTGTGTATAATTGATGAAGGACATGAAACTCAAAATGTTTGGAAACATAATTGACTATATTTTCTGTATACAGAAAATATAGTCAATTATGTTTCCAAACATTTTGTTTCCAAACATTTTGCTATAGCAACTTATGCAAAGGACCAAAGCTTGGCTAAGAAAAATACCACCAATCACTGCAACTCTGGTAAGGGTGTTTTGGAAACAGGGTTAGCAACAGGTGTTGGAAAAACAAAAAAGCTGCAGCTTCAGGCAAGAAAACTGCAATGTTGTACATTGAGTTTAAACAGTTAATTTTAACCTTAAATTATTAAAACGAGTCCAGTAAAGCATGAACTAGAAGATTATACAATAGAGTTTTACTCTGACAGTTTCAAATCTGCTAACTCAAACTGAATCTGTGAAAAAACAGAAAAGTGATATCTGTGCTGCTTTTGCTGTTACAACCACTTAGACAGAGCCTTCTTGAAAACTACAGTACTTTTAAATGTCAAATCCAAACTTGGTTATTCTATACTGATCAAGGATAATTTAAAACAATTAGTTTTCTGTGAAACATTTGAAATGTCTAACAAATATAGAAATGTGATTCTTAGTTTTCTTTAAGTTTACTGCTTACATTTTTTATCTCAAGAGCCTGCATTGTGAGTCCTCTTGTCTCATGAGTTGAATATAAAGTTATATTGATAACAAACAAATTACAACTTTTGTTATTCAGTCTTCATGTCACCCTGCCAGTAAGTATAAATATTGCTCCTGCGTTCATACGGCAAATAACTATGACAAACTATTTAAAAAAAGCAACATTGATAAATTATGTGAAAAGCAAAGCAATACAATTTAAACAATGTTATCTTTACCTTGAGTTCAGATTAAATTAAATAAAACATAAATAGGTGATGCTTTCCTTGTGTTTGATTTATTGGGAACTAAAGCATTAAAAACATAAAGTAATTAATCTCCGTCTTACTATGATGGCTCCAATAAAGGATTAAGACTTACATAAATCATTTACAGTATATTTCTGAAATGTATCTGCAATTTTATATCCATATGGATATAAAACCTTTTTTTTTTACTGATGGATTGACTCTTGGTGGGATGTGCTGATCTTCTAAACTTGACTTTTAACTGTATTTCTGTGACTTTATGTCTGTTGCAAACTGAACAAAAGTTTTCCAGAGCCCAGGCAGATTACAATATTATTAAACTCTAACCATTATTCAAAAATTGATGAGATGCTTATTCTGGTGTCATTGTAAATCTGCAGATCTACACCATTAAACATCCATTCATTATTGTTGCATGGATGCTGGTGTACGGTGTCCATCTCTAGGATTCATTGGACAAGGGTGAACAGGTCACCAGTCCATCACAGGGCAACACATGAACACACAAGACAAATAACTATGGACACACATTCACTGGGAAGTTTAGGGAGACAAATTAACAGCCATTTTTTTTTGTACAGTGGGAGAAAGCCCGAGTAACATGATACCTGGAGACAACTCACACATCCACAGAAGAGCATGCATGCAGAAAGACCCCTGGCTAGTATTTGAACCCATGGCCTACTTGCTGCAAGGCAACAGCGCTCACAAATGTTCCACTGTGCAGTCCTATTAAAAATCAGTGACTTTTATTTTAGATAAATCAGACATGCTTCCCATGAAAGTATCTCCAAAAAAAATAAAAAATCTCTTCTGAAAAGTGTGTTGTGCCAACTATCTAAAATAATGTAACGTGACAATTAAAGCTGGAGGCTGGACTATAACTTTCCTCTAATGACCATGAGTTATTGATTTGATTCGATCTGACACCGTGTAGAGCCTATAAGCAGAAAGAACCATCTGTTTTAAAAAAGATTCTAATTGTTGAAAATGTCTCCCAATAAAAGAACATTTTGTACAAAATTTTAAACATCAGTATTTTTCTATATAAAACAGCTCAGATGGGGCTCAGTTGTTATATTTAACCTCACGTTTGACTTGCATGACTCTCTCTTAAAGTTCTCTCTTGCTTAAAGTCATATAGACAACCATCCTGTCTCCTACAGGCTGACAGATGCAACATAAACACATAGACACAGTCACATTTCTTCACTTCAAAAAATTAGTTTGATGTTATATGAATGTCCAGCGGACATCGCGCGCTGTAACAGCTGACAAAACTTACGCTTTTTTCCCATAAGGCAGTCTAAGTGAGGCATCAAATCTGATTTGGAGGACTTTGGTGAAGGTTGAGTTCAAGTAGAGACGAAGGTCTGGAAAAGCCCGAAGTTTTAACTATAGGAAGGAAATGCGTTTCTCTGAAACATGAGCAACAAAAAAGACCACACAGACCAAATCTGTCATGTAATCATGAAATCATTTCTCCTCGCGGATGGTGACTCATCTTTTGTCCCTGGTGAACTCGTATCTGGCAATGAGGTCGTAAGACATTTTATATGATGCAGCGTGCCACTTTACAGGGCACCACTCACCACATGGGGAGCACCTCACTAAAAACAGCATCCTTACAGCTGGTTAAAATGACTAGACAGCCTCTCCAAGCATAAAGATGTGAAAAAAAATAAGAAAAAGAAACATGATATTATTATCTTTGTGCTATTCTGAGGGATATATCATCTACTATGTGTGAAAATCACCTCCCTGACAGAAATGTTCTTACTTATTTTGCTAGTGTATTTACAGTAGAGTTATGGGAATTTCAATATTTTAGGGAAGCATTAGTATGCACTGGACATCAGTCATTAAAATAATGTCTAACCTAATAAAACTGGGTGTGGTGGACCTAAAATAATCAATGCTTCTTTTTAATTTAACTGTATATAATGAGACAGAGGCTGCGTCATCCACACAGATTTCCAGGAGACAAATCTCCTCCAGCATCAGGTGTTAGTCAGTGACCTGAACCTCATTTCAAAACCTTAGAGGAAAGTGATAGTGGGTGACTCCTGGATATGTCAAAAGCTATTATTTATCATGATAGCAGAGGGGGTTTGTGTCATTACCCACTGTCTTCTCTCTAATTCTTTCCGTGCCATGACACGTCTGTTTTGCAATCACAGATAGCAAACAACAACAAAAAAAAAAAAAAACAACCTACTAACACCTCGTTGCAAGGGCTTCCCAACATTGTGACCTTGTGCGTATGTTCTCGAGTCACCTCATGGGAACAGACCCGAACACAGCGCATCCAAATCGAGCACAACAAGTGCCCAAGTGGCTGTCTCGCACTATCCTGCCACCTTCAGTTGATGCAACACTCCTACTCTGCTTTTCAGCGCGTTTTGGAGAAACACACGCTGTATCAATCACAGACAATCAAATCAATTACCATTAGCTTGTTGGCAGAGGAAAAAAAAAAACAAAAACATGCGTGCACCTGACTTATATATGGCCCATTCAAGGGCGTCTGGAAATCAACGCAAGAGCTTTGCATCTGGAAATGATTTCAAATTATCCACTAATAGTCGATAGTGGAATCTTTAGCTCACCTTTGCTGCTGTCTTCTTGGTTGAGATGCATGACTCTTCTTACCATGTACTCATTTAGGCTGTCTTCTAAGTAAGCTGCACGCTTCTCCAATAGAGTTGTCGACGTGAACTCTTATTCCAATTTATATCTGCTCTCTTTGCCCGCCTGATGCGTTGTTCAGCTGGCACACAGGGACGCGCCTGCACTTGTGCGCTGTGCGTCCTCCTCTACCCCCTCTCTGTTCCCCTCCAGTTGGAGCAGGTAGTCTAGGTGAGGTTTGGAGTCTGTGTTGT
Source organism: Brachyrhaphis terrabensis (assembly GCA_903067065.1). Lineage (NCBI taxonomy): Eukaryota > Metazoa > Chordata > Actinopteri > Cyprinodontiformes > Poeciliidae > Brachyrhaphis > Brachyrhaphis terrabensis. The sequence continues at coordinate 19,322 of CAEGAG010067464.1, read as the reverse complement.
GGCTCTGTCCGCTTTCTCTCCGAGTATGTTTATCGTCTGAGCCCGGATTCGCTCCAAGGACTGGTCGGAGCAGAGGGTTTAAAGGAGGAGACGCCAGGCAGACGGGTGGGGTGACGTGAAGTAAGTCAGTAGGAGGTCGTCTACTCGGAGATGAGGCGAGGAATCCGCACGCCCTCGGAGATGCTGGCCGTTTTATCAAAGGTCTTCATCACGGCACAACCGGACTTCACTTGGAGCTCCTGATTTAAGCCGAAATAGACTGAGGTTTTCGTGTGTGTAGTTAATTTTTTATAGAGCTGATTCTTGCTCATTTAAGCTCCAAAAGGGAAGCGCAAAATCTGAGCCTAGTCACAGTCCCAACTGGAAATAGCGGGTGAAAAGCACACTTCAAAACTGAACGACACGAATTCTTGTTGTCAGACCCTCATTCCCCTCTTATCCTGCCATTGGTTTCGGAACAGAGTCAGTGTGAGGATTTGTGAAAGGATGCCTTTTACGCACAACCTGCCCAAGTTGTGCTTTACATTTATTCTGTTGCTCACGTGCTGAGCCCGTTTTACGGTTTCATTGGAGTCATTGTTGCAAGCAGCCGGTGCGCCTTCATTATCATCATGATGCCATTTCAGCCAATAGCCCCACACAGCCGATAAGGAGCATTTACTCACGATTCACGTTCGCCCGGAGCCACGCGTGGAACGTGGCTCTCTGGCGATCTCTAGTGTTGCTCATAAATCAGCTGCGTTCATTTTGGTGTCAAGGACGGAGCTCGTATTGTCCAATAATAGAAGCTAATGAATATTAAAATACGAGAAGGCGAGAAGTAGATTTGTGTGTGTGTGTGTGTATATATATATATATATAAATCAACAGGTATATTTTGCCATTTAAATAAAGGCATGAGCAGTGGTAAAAAAATAAAAAGGGTGAGCCTACAATAAAATCAAGTTTTTTATTTATTTTTGCAAATAAAAGTATGCATATCCTAGTAATATTCTATAATTTTCAGAGGCTAGTATACATTTAAATAGGTATATGAATTGCAGCTTTGTTACAAAATGTTAATATATTGCATGGACAGCACATTTTCTGTCAATAATATCTTCCCGGTCATACAAATGAAAATCCAAACCGACACAATTTATCCCATTTAGTTGTTTGCAATAAACAACAAACAGTACAAAACAATCAGCCAGGTCATTAGTTACCCACAGTTATAGTTTTATTCTGATGGCTGTGGGGACAAATGACCTGTAGAGTTCAGTCCTGCAGCCCACTGACAGGCGTCTTTGACTCTGTAGATTTGTGAACTTTGTGGTTCTGTCCAAAGGTTTTCAGTGAGATGTGGCCTTGACTGTGATCACTTGTCCTGTATGCTTGGCTTAAAGCACAGAGCAAGCTGTACAAACACAGCTTGCTTAGTGAAGTACAGCCACAGGACTCCTCTGCATAGTCCATCAACTTTATGCAAATATTATAATATACTGTGTGATCTGTAGTGTCTGTTGTGTGTAATGTCTTAAGCTGCTGGGACCTTGAATTTCCCCCTGGGGATCAATAAAGTATCTATCAAGCAACTTTTTTTTTTTTTTTTTTTCTTGTTTGTAGTAGGTCAGGTGTTGCTCTTCCATTGCAAAGAAGTTTGCACTTCAAAAATAAAATCTGGAAATTTATTTTAGTCAGTGTCACAAAAGAAAATTGACTTTTCACTTTGAATACTGTAATATTTGTCTTTGGATTTCTTGTTGATGGTGGTGTTAAGTTTCTTGTGAACAGTCAGAGTTTACAGGTCAACCATTATGCAAACTGATGTGAATTTCAGCCATAGCAAACAGAACAACTACGGTAGGTTTACCTCGAAAGCTCACTGGCCACATCTATTGTCTCCCAATATCTTTTTGTTTGTTAAATCAGTTAACATAGCAATGAATAAAAACACAAATTCATTGTGTTTTTATTCACTCAGCTGATCTGAGGCCTGTTGACAATCTCAAATTATCATATTAAAGCAATGTAAACATTGTGACAGCTGATTTCAGGACATATTAAAGCACATTTAACATTTAGCCCATTGTGTCCAACAATTGGAAATAGAAGCCTTTTTTTATAACTTGACTTTGACCACAGTATTGCTTGTGTTTGGATTATTTGTTTTTAAAGCTTGGGAGGACGCCATGTTCTTTCAAATGAATCAGCTTCAAACTGGGAAAACATCTGAAAACCAAGTGAAAAAACCTTTTGACATATAAAATATCAACAATAAGTTTTTTATGTCTTTTATTTGCAGTTCAATTGATAGGATAAATTAAATAATGAAAAAAAGGCTTTTGCAACCACTTACATTTACTTTTGTGTCCTGGGTTTGTGCAATAACTGCATTACCCAACCGGAAGATTTCCTCATGTTTACTTAACTTCTCATGTCTCAGTCCAGCTTTGAGATAAACACAGATACTCACCTTGTTACGAAACAATATAAAAGACAACGATCGTTCTCACCTGTAGGACATTCTAAGCTTAAGGTTTTAGTGTGCAATCTGCTGCATCTGTAAAGTAAGTTTAGATTTTAATTTAGAGATAAATCTCAAGCAGTGTATGCAGAAACCAATATTTGTAAATTAGTATTTTTTTCTCTCTCTCTCACAAAGCATCAATAGCCATGAAGCTGCTTTTGATCTCCATTATTCGAACTGAAGCTCAGTGGTACAGCTTTACTATTGGAGCTGCAAAAGGTTAGAAGTGTTGTTCTGTTCAGGCTTCAAACACTTCATAGCTATACATTTAAAGTTATCTCTGAATATCTTTATTATTGTAATCACTACCCATTGTTTGGTATGTTCTCCTGATAAGGATCGTTTGATATGGTTCGAGTGTATGTGCATATGAGACAAGCCAATTGTATTAACGGCGACAAATACTACCATGCCAGAGGAAACTCTGATGCTGCGGTGAGAGGAAAAGGAGGCGAATGGGCTGCTGAAGTGATCAGGTGAGAACACACAGTAAAGCTGATGAAATTTTGGAAATATATAAAGAGTGCAGCACTAATGAGAAGTTAGAAATATTGCTTTGTTAAAGCTTGTTTAAAGCTTTTTTTTTTTACATTTTTATTATTATATTATACACAGTCATATTGAATTATTTGAACATGCTTTACAATAAAGTTTATTTGTAAGAATAGATGTATCTTTTAAAAATACCAATTTCAAAGCAGATATTGTACATAATTGGTCTCATTGAGACCAAATTTCTGAAATAAATATATCTTAAATATTTTATTAGCTGTCAGTGAATTAAGTTATTGTAATACATCAAGTTTTCAGTAATATTCTAATACATTAAAATCTGCTTATTCTGCTGTTTTTATTCCATTTTTTTCTTCCTTAAATACTGTTACTAGATTTGAGGCCAGTTTTAAAATATATACATCTGCAATCTCATCTTATGATTTTACTGTCTCTTTCCCCCTGATGGCTAAAATGTGGCTCTTTGTTTCTTCTCTCAGTGATGCCAGAGAGTGGATGCAGGGAAACTCAGGCCGAGGTGCTGAGGATACAGAGGCTGATCAGGAGGAACGAGCAGACTAAAGACCGAGCTGGTCTTCCTGATGAGCTCCTGTTTGATTCAGAGTGAAAACAGCTTTCCTTATTGTTAAAAGCGAAGCAATTTTAAAAAGGTGAGAAAGTTCTTGTAGAGGGATTACACAATGGATCAAATCAATTGAGTGTAATCATATAATTTTTTACTGAAAAAACTTGCACATAGTTGGAGTACAGATGAGGTCTACTGTGCTAATTTATGTTGCAATCTTTAGTCACATTGATGGAATATTACAATATGCTGCATTTTGTATTAATTCATACATGATTCAAGTGGAGGGAAAGCTACACAAGCTGATAACCTATCAAATTTATTCCAGTCTGACTCGTAAAAATATGAATGTGCATAAGAGATGTGATTCATTCATTCATGTAATTGACAGGAAAATGCTATTACATCACAAATGTTTTCATCAGTAAGCCATTGTGTATGCGTTAACATCAGAAAGAAAGTCCTTCATGGATATTACAATAAGGCAAAGTTTTGAAGGCAAGAAAATTACTTTTTTTTTACTTAATTTTGTTAAATGAAAAAAAATAATAATTCTATTAGTTAACTTAGAAAAGGGTTTTAATTGCTTTTCTAATTTTAAATAAAATTCCTAAAGATACAAAACAGCCGAGACTTGTCACGATCTGTGGTGTAGAAGCAGGATAAAGGGACAGATAGAAGCACTGTGATAAAATGGTTTTAATAATAACAAAGAGGACAATTAGGTTTATTTAGCCTTATCAGAAGACAATATGGAAGAAACAAACAAGGGTGCTTAATTTCTGAAGATGTGTGATTGGTGACATGTGGAAAAGATAAGCATAATCATTGCAATGCTACAAAGTTGAGGGTGAGTGCAGTGCAAAGAGCAGAGGGGAAAAAATGCTAAAATAAAATAAATACAGCGGGAGCCAAACTAAAACACAAAAGGAGCTATAAAGCAAGACAGAAAATGTCATATAAGTGTCTAAGCCAAAATGCCCAGGAAATAGAACAAAGAAAATAAATAGGTAATTAAAAACAAAGAAATTAAAACATGGCAAAATGTTAAACAGTCAAAAAATTATGAGAAAATTTAACACAAAAGTTAAACAAAATACAAACCAAAACAATTACCATTGCTAAATTTTGTACAAAATTTGTTAGAATAGTTTAACAGCTTAAAAATAAGAGGTCACTTAATAGTGTATTGAATCTTAATGCAGAGAATCATAATAAATCAAAAATAGGAGATAAAATCATTGAAATTAATTGTTACTTGTATTTCTACCACAAGGTGGCAGTGTTGGTCTGTATCTAAAATACCAAACTGACAAATGTTGGTTGAACTGATTTGGTTTCTTTTTTACTTGCTTATTTGCAACAACATACGTCCTTTCTGAAAAGCAAACCTTAAAATAGTCATGAAAAAAAATCAAAGATCCACTGTAACGATTTAGCTAATCTTGAAACAAATCACTAAAAAAGAATGAGGAAATTTGATTTGTGGATTTGTGCCTACATTTTTGATGAGGGAATAACATACTAACATAAAGCTCAAAACGTCGAATTTATAAGACACATAATACCCCCCCCCAGCTCACACCATTTTTTAAGACAAAGCCATTAAGTTGTAGGCCCCATGCAGAAGTTTTCCATTGAGGCTCAGTGTTGTTTAACCGCCTCAGGTTGGAGGTATTTTAAACGTTTGCTTTGTTTACTGGGATGACCACAGTAAATATTCTTCGTTAATCTTCGTCCAAGCACGTCTCGTGCCGTGGGGTGAGGTAAGGGGCTCTCGCGCAGGGCTGTTTTCACCAACCAGACAACTGCAGTGGGCTCGCCTCGTGTTATGCTCGTTCCGGGGCTCCGTGATCAGCGGCTGTGCTCCGTACGCTGGCTGAAACAGAGATGCGCCGCCTGCCAGCTCCGTCTCTCAGGCTGAAAAGGAAAGGACTTACAAACATATGACTTTCTCCAGGTGAGGCTCCTTTATTTTCTTTTTTTTTTTTTTTTTTTTAGAAAGCTACAAATAACACAGTATGTATCTATATATGCTGTAGTCGCTTTTTTTTTTTCTTGGTATCTGGAGGGGAGTGGAAAGCAGGAGGATGCTGGTCGCTCTGCCTGTGTGGGTTTGTCCTCAGCATCAGTTATTAACAACAGGGCTGCTGAGCTCGAAAGGAAAAGGCTTCTTGCTTCCCGAAGCCTACCTACATTTTAATGGGCAAACTCAGTTGGAATATGTCGCGTGGAAGTCCTGCTCACACCTATCGCTACATTTTCCGGTGATTCATTAATGCGCAGTCCAGTCTACGCCTAAAATAATCGATTGTAGTTAGGCTGTGTTGCAAATAGGCCTTTTAGGCATTTTACGTGTCATAACAACTTCATTCATTTTAAAGTGGTGCTGGTAGTCGACAACCCTTCCCGTTTAAAGTGTGCCAGCTCCTTTAAGGGGTTTTGTTGAAACGCCTTATTATGTTCAACTGTTGTTTCTGCCTATTTTCTTCCAAATCTCTAAAAGGTTATTCCACATTCCTTCCCAAGTCTTTTAAATGACACACTATAACTAGGCTGTATTTGGGGAAGTTGAAAAGAACGAGGAACCTGACTGTAGATCTCCTTATCTTGAGATAAACATGTGGATGTTTCAGGGTATTAAGATCTAAATCCTTCGTAAAAAGCATAACCCCTATTTGATGTTGGATTTGTATATCCTTTGGTCTCAGCCAGAGGCAAGGACAGTTGCTGATATGCGTAGTGTCTGGATGCTCTTTGTTTTCAGGGAGCAGGGGACAGGGCATGCTTTGTGTTATATAGTACATCTGTCTTCATCCAGTCATGCAAAATGCATTTTCGTGCCAGTTTAGTACAATCGCATTTAGTCCACTTGAATGGATTCCCTTGGTCTGTCACATGGTACAAGGTACATTTGTTTGGCTGGTTTTTCCTTAGAGCAATTTCAGTATCAATGCTGGCCTACTTACAATGCACAGTGCTCAAATATTAATTACTATAAATGCAATTGAGCATTTCTGATAACTGGCATCTATTACATTGTTTTGGAGAGATTTTTTTTCTACTCCTTTTGAGCAAATAATGTTTTCATTTAGAGACTTTTGAGGTTTACTTAATGAGAACCACTTGTTTGATGGGCAGACATTTACAGTATCATTAGAATTTTCTGGTAGAAAATAAAAAATTAAAATTAAAAAATAGAATATATAGATCCAACAATTGATTCAAGATCTCCAGGTTTTGAAGGAACAGTAACAAAATAGCAAAACCAGACAAAATTTATAGAGGGCCACATAGTTTACACTATACAGGCTAATGCTACAATAAGTTTAGTTGCAGTTTTGTTACATTTATAGGATTTTCTGACATAGTACGGTCTAAAGCTAGTTTCTCTGCCAAGGCTGCATGCAAAGGGGAACTTCTGTCTCCCTGTCACCGTATTATTTTCCCTGTAAATATTACACCCGCTTATTAACAAAGCTGGGTTTTCCAGACTCATTATACATATTTTTGTTATGACATTAAACTTCCCTTAAAATCAATAAAGATCTCTATTGTAAAATAAATAGAGACCTAAAAACAGAACTAGAAAACTGAAGTGACCTGAAACATGTTTGAAAATATTTTGAAAAACAAAAGCACGAAAAAGTGACAAAAGTGGATTACAATGTCCAACTTTTAAATCCGTCTTGGAGGCTTTGACAGAAACTTCTAAATATGCAAACACAATATTTTTAGAAGTGAAGTTTCTATATCAGTGCTTTGTTACAGGGCATTTCGTTCCACACCTGCAGTATGAGACTGATACTCAGTCTGCAGCCTCTTGGGGTCTTACTCATACTGCAGCTGTAGGATACTACACCGATTCTGTTGATGGGCCAGAAATAGGGGACAGCCTCCGGTCCTGCTGCACAAAAATGACCAGATCATCAGTCTTTGTATCTTTAGTATTTGAGAATCTGTGATTCATCACCTTTTGAATTTCTTGGTTTAGATAACATTGTTTCAGAACTGTAACTTATAAAAGTTTTTACAAGTTACAGTATTTTTTTCTAAACATTTTCTACTTTGTAACATATATTGAAAATGTTTTGTGCACTTTGAATGTCAGGGTTTGGATTAGATTTTGGCTTTTGATTGATCTGTAAGGTAATGCAATCAGATAACTAAGCTCACTGTAAATCAAACTGAAATATTGAAGAATACATGACTGTCTATTTGGAACAATGTCAAAAAGAACATAGAGCAGAGGTGAGAACTTAATTTGTATGTCTTTTGGCAGCACAGCTTTGCTGGCTTCTCTGTTTACCTTCAGTTTAAGTTGAAATCAGGATTTTTGTCACACAGGTGGATGTTTTGCTGCTTCCCTTGATTACAGCATCAGGTCTGAGTCAGATCTGCTAGGACAGAAAATCATCTGGTAGGGAGTGGTACTGCTATTGTGGTGTGTAACAAAGGAACAACCATGAGAAAACATTTCCGTTTTCAGTCCCATTTGTATCTTATGATCATAGCATAAAAGATGTCTGGGTAATAATAAAAGAAACAGTCTGAAAAAGGCAGTAACTAATTATCCATTGCTTTAAGATGCTAGTGTTTAACATTTATCTACAGTATTTCTAAAATGAAGCATAAATATCCTGAGAAATCTAGGCTCATCCATTTTGATCACCTTTGAGGTTGTTTTAGTCACAACAGTATTTTCAGTTTTTCAACAAGGCTGTCCTGGAATGTCTACTTGACACAGTGCAATATGGCTGAGAAATGTCTCACAATATATGGATTTCATATCAGTCAATATTAATCATTGTTGATTTTTCTTTGTTTTGAATATTTAAAATGCTAAATGCTCTCAACATTTACTTTACAACATTCTCAACAACTCTCAACTTTGTTACTCTCAGCTGTTGGTGTAAAACAAAACAGTTTGATGTGAACTGCTGAGCAGTTTCCTGTTTGAGTCAGTATGTAACCGGGTACACAGTCACAAAAAATGACCATCGAATAGCAGACATCACCTGTGAGTCCACACTGAGCCCACCTCAAGCACAGACCTGTGAGGAGTGAAGTATGCCTGAGTATGTCGGGAGCAACACGAGACTCAACAAGCTGTTGCTAGGTAACCAAAGACTGAGTGAGTTAATTGATGCCACTAACCGTGCGTACCTGAGGCAATTTCAAATTATCCTATCACTGTAGTCTGTATAGTCACAGTCAACTTTAATTGTTTTTAGAAGCTGTTTTTAGATCACTGGTGTAATACTGAAATGTCATTCCTCTCCAGTATAGCCCCAAGAGAAAAAACAACAAAACCAAGAGACCACCCTTCCCCATTACATCCAAATTTAAGAGCCACTAAGACACTTCTTTTTACCTTGTTTTCCTTTATATTTTTAAGTCCATCGGTGATTCACAGCCTCATAATACAGATGTTGAAGCAGTCACTAGTTGAGGCTTGAAGAGGTTCATGGAAGGAGTCAAGATATGTTGTTTAGGCTTTCCTGAGTGTTCGGCACGACGCTTTGCTCTTTGAAGTGTGAAGACCAAAGGAAACATGCATCTAAGGTGTTCAAAGCATAAAGGGTTGCAGGGATTTTCATTGGGTTCATGTTTCAATTCACCTTCACTATGCCTTTAAATATTTTTTACCTCTGATAAATTACATTTTTAGACAGAAAGATTCACTTCACTTTTTCAGAAATTAGTTGAAAAATATATTAAGACATGAAAAATATATAAAGGTTATTCACTTTGGTTTGGTTGTGCCTTTCCTTAGATAGTATTTTGGATGATACTTGTGAATTTTTTTGTTTTAATAAAGCTGACTTAAACGAATTATACATGCATTAGGATCTCATAAACATTCTTAAAAAGATAAAGTAAACATGTGCACGGAATTTCACTGGTCTTGACATTCAAATGAGTCCAAACCAGTTTCGCACTTTGCGGTTAAATCAGGTCAGATTGGGAGCAAAGCTAAATGGCACAGGAAGGAGGAGGAAAGAAAGAAAAGGAAAGGAACCCGTTCTCCTGCAGTGCTTTCTGAAAGAGAAACCCATTCATAGCTGCATTAATCATGGGTGTCCCTAAATAAAGGCTCTGAGGCAGCACACAGAGAGGGAGAAACAGGAAGAAAAAAGAGAAGCTTGGAAACAGTCTTTTTTATTAACTGGATCCATCCGAATGTTAGCTGTCTGCGTTCATTGCCAATTGATCTTTATAACTTAGAGATAAGTTATCATCTGTGCTAGATTGTTGCATAATGTTTATACTTTCTTTTTGATAAGCAGTTGTTATAATAAAGTTGTGACAACTCTTCTCTTTTAGTCTTGTTTTTTTCTGAACATCTAAAGACTCTCAGCTTATCTTATTTACTGTGACAAACTGAAATTACAGTTAAAGTTTGACGTTAAGGCCCCCACACACTCTGGTCTACTTCACAATATGGAGAAAAGGATGTTCACATCTTACTGTTTTGTATGTGACACTGAGCTGGTAAGGTTAAGAGCTGACGCAACCAGTCCGATGGATGCGCATCATCCAGACTGCAGCGTTGATTTTCTTAATTTTGGGAGATTGGCGATCGGCTGATACATGTGAAGCTAATCTTATCCCCCGATGTTCAGCAAACGTCTAAAAATCAACCACTGTCCTCTTTTACTCTCCCTAACTAGATATTTAACTTGCTAGTATCCATTTGGATTGTGGAAAATGAAGGAATTTGTCAAAAAAAAAAAAAAGATTATGAAATCAGTACAGTCAACTACATTGAGAGAGCTCTTCCAAGCAGATGAGTTTAATACACAAAATAAATCAAAAACATTCTGATAGGACATTGTTTAGTGCTGTGGTTCACCATTTCATTAGGGTTCTATCTGAGTGGAACTGGCTTTAAAAGGGGGCCCAACCCCTCATATTGATCAAGGTAAAGCATATAAACCATAAATATAGTCTCAAACAGAGGCTCCCAGACACTGCGCCTGAGTAAAAATGCCAAAATAGATTCTTCAAAGACATAGAAGCACACTGAAGGGAATTACCTAGAGCCATTTCTTATTACATCTATTTACTTATAATTACTTAGTTATTTGTCAAGCCACATGGATGTTTTTGCTTTGACCTTGACTATTTATTTCATGCAGGCTATTAATCACTTGTAGATTTTCTAGGAATGCTACATTGTTTTTCTAATGATTCAGTATTGTCTCTATGAACACATGCAGGACATTAATTTTCCATATATATGTTTTTTTTTAACATTTTTGTCACCTTATTGACGCTGGCATTGGTCTTGTTGATATATTAGTCTTTGCTTGACATGGCAGCATAAGTGGCTGAAGGAGACACATCAAGTGTTGTACTTCTAATAGTTATAATTATTGAGAGCTATTGTAGTATTAGCACATGTGCAACATTTATAATTTACCTTCCTCACTCTTGTCGTCTTAGTCAGAAGATGAGCCTCATGTTTCAGTATGCTGTCACTTACAATATGTCATCACTTCAGATGCATCCTCCGGGCCAACACCGTAACTACTGCTTTTGTTTAAGAAGCAGCGTGACATTAGCATTTGGATGTGTGGGGAGCCTCACCTGCTGCTCTCACTGTGAGAGCATCCAGACAAATTCACATCTGCTTGGAGCTATATTTCTTGTCTTTGTTGTGACAGATTGAAGTCGTTTCATGAAACTCTATCATGTGCTGTAAGGTACAGAGGTACCTTAACATGCAGAGTGGTGTCATTACTTGAGCATAATAATCAAGCTAGGTTGTTTTTTATTTGTAGATCGGCATGTTTGTTGATTGATGGCATCCATGATTGTTCATCATCTGGGTGATAAAGTTGGAATAGCAAAACCAGATGTTTTTTTTTTTATGCCTAGTGGAAGACTAGCTTCACAAGATAATGGGGAGGAGACAGGAACCTCCAGCAGCATCCAGCTTTGTTTAAAAGGAATTATATTTTATCATGAAAATGATCGGTTTATGGGTTTTAATTACTCAGATAGGTGTAGCTCTGCACTTTTGACGCATCAAATTTGTGGATCAGAGGAAAGAAGTACGCCTCAACTTTTTTTGTTTTTTGTTGACTGGGTGTTTTGTTGTACCTGGGAGAGCTACTGCTACTTTGAATATTCAGTTAAATCATAACTGCTTAAAGCTCCAACAAAGAGTTTCCACTGAGTCTATACTTCTGTATTATATTGACTTTTTATTGTTGATCAGAAAATCTAGTGCAGCATTTATATTGTATTGTATTATGGGATCCCACAGGAGAGATGTGGCTATGGAATTACCTTTAACTGGGGAGCTTTGCATTAAAGAGAAGTCAGTCAGGCTAAATAACTAATTGACAAACCACCTCTCCTTTGGATGTTGTTTGTTTGCAAAACGGCAAATGTAACACTCTGATGGGTTCCAGAGTCGGCACTTTTCAGTCAGTGTAACAATATACTGTCATTTGAAACAAAAGTAATACAATAGCACAGTCTAAAACTCTTAAGTCCTGTTTTAAAAAAATTATGAAAAATGATTTAGATTAATTGAATAAAATAGAATAGAATAGAAATATTCCTTATTGCTTCACAGTAGGGAAATTCAGGTGTTACAGCATTAAGTAAAACAGTAGAGAAGTGAACTTAACTCTTAACCAAACTCGTTATTGTCTTGCCTTTTGAGTTACTGTCCATATACTATGTAATGAGTCTTAAATGTTAAAATTAAGGTGAACTAAGCACCAAAAAAGCAAAGTAAAATTGCCTTTTACTACAATACTGAATCAAAAGTCAGAATCGTATTGTTTCATGATTTTTGGAACATACATATAAATAAACTCAATTTTGTAAATATTTTGTACCCAATATACCCAAAATGTTACAACAATTTGTCAAAAGATTTAAAAATTTCAGACTGAGAAAGTATGGACTTTTGAAATTAAAATTATGAACCATGGTGAAGCCTTTTTTAGCTAAAAAAAAGTTACCTAATTAAATGTTCAGGTCTACAGAATGGCCACAACAGATTTCAAATTTATTTAATATCCATTTGAAGACGGTGACTTTGTCCTATATGTAGAAATGCTGACCTGATTAGTCCACATCCAACAGACTTAGTTACAAATTGAGGCTTTTACTATTATATCCCTTATAATGGCAAGTGCATAATTCATGTTATAGCTTATTCTTTGAGAAAACAAGAATGACATTATAGTAGCACATTTGTTTCCTATCGGTGCCATCTGCTTAATAGCATCAAGCACTAAAAGCTGCAGGTCAGAACTTTATTACTGGGCTGTTCTGATGATGCATGTTGTTTATCTTTGCTGTGGCTTAAATCTTTCTAAGTTTATCTTTTGTTCCATCTTTTGGCGCCTTGAGTCTGTAATTCAGAGATGAGTGCTGGTTAGATGTCTGGGACAGGAGGTCATGGCATCATGGCAGCGAGCAACCTTGCAAAAATGCTTCCTGGGTGTTTTGTTAAAGTTGGGGAACAGCTTATCCAAGGCCTCATAAATGGTGATGGAGTATGAAACTTAGTGTGATACATTTCCTACTGGGGATGGGCTCCAGATGTACAGTGAATGTTCACACACCTGAGTTATTTTAGGTGGAAGTTGGCTTCTTGTGTGCATAATGTGGTTTGTGTGCATTTTTACGTTATTTTGATTCACCCTTTTGTTTTAATTAATATGCTTTTATTGAAGATCTATTTTGCTTCATACAATATTGCATTTGACTTTCACAAGACACGTGAAAACTGTTAACATTAGCCTTTTTGGTCACAACTTTGGTTATTAGAATATGTGACTATAAGTCCAAATCATTGAAAGCACTCTCTGGAGTTTCAATGGTGACAGAATTAGGAAGCGGTCCAATCAAAGAGCACAGTACACCAGTCCAATTCCCTGAGTCAAGAGTCTCCAAAGACCTGCTATAGGAGACTCAACTGCATGTTTGTGACTGCTGTTTGCTTTTTGAGCTAAATTTACCCACACAGTGACAGTCTCTTGTAAAAAAAAAAAGGTCCTTGCTGTGTCTTGTTGTGGTGCAAAACTCAACCAGTTTCTATCATGTGTGCTTGATTTTCATGTGTGTGGCCTGATTGGCGGTGTTTTGAAACCGAATAAACATTGCACTTTAATTCCTGTCCAGAGAAATCACTACACTGAATTAAGTATTGTAGTAAAAAGTTATAATGTTTAAATGCTTGAATCACATTAAGTGCTTGTCCTCTAATATATGTGGACAATAATTAAAAAACTCTTGTAATAGGTCCTGAAGTTGGCTGGACCTTAGGACATGCACATGTAAGAACATGTATGTGTTTACATTATCGTTTCATATAGTTTATAATTCTGTAATATATTTAATATAATTACAATTCATAATTGGAATACAGTAAAATAAAAATTGTATTAAGAAGATTTGTGGATTTAAGGAAGTGGACAAAATCACTTGTTTCAGGCCTCTGACTTCTTTTCTTCACCTTTGGCTTAGTTGTGAGAGAGATCTGCTGAGTGTTTCGCCTTTGAATACCGCAGTGTGCTGCAGTATGAATTGGACTTGTGGGACCCATGCAGGCCGCAGGGCTGCATACTGGGAGCCAAAGAGAAACTGCAAGAAGATGGGACACTATCATTTTAGTCACTGCCAAAGTGATTATGTTATGTTTTTTTCCCTCTCAGTAGAGACAAAAATATGTTTATGGCACCATTTTATACCGACACGAACACTGTCTGAAAATGAGAGTAAAATGTATCCACAGAAGCAGGTGTTAATCTAAGCAAAGCGTCTGTCATATTTTAAGGCAGAAACCTTCCAAGACTTATTATGAGTGAAATAAATTGTAGCTTGCTTGTTACACCCTCAGCCAGACTCTCTGAAGTTTGCTGTCTCTCTGTTTGATTCACTCTAACCAGTGTTGTGTGTTATCAATGCATACTAATTTTGGTTTTCTGTGGTTTGAAATAGGAAATGCATAAGCAAGTAGAAATGTATTTACAGGCTCTTATTATTTCATAAATCATAATCTTTTTAAAAGTATATTTGGTATTTTGTGCTTTTTGTGGGCAACATTACTTCTTTTAGTTCTCTTTAGACCCACTGACTTTCTCCTACTGATCAGCACAGCTCTGCTTCCTGTTGTGACAGATACCTTACACCAACACCCTTGATGTGTGTCGGCGGTGGCTGGGCTAAGTAAGGACTGAAACCTGGAAACTGTCACGGGGGGATGCACGGTGTGAGGACAACGTGTGACATGTAGCCTGGTTTCAGAGGCAGATGATGGCATTCTGCTGTCAGAATGTGGGAGAATAGGACTGACCTAATCTTGCTTCATTTGATCTCGTACTACTACTCTGGCACTAAAGTCTTTATGGGATTAGCCATAGCTCTTCATTTTACTCAGTGAATTTAATTACATGTATTATGCTGTGAGAAAGCATTTGCCCCTTAATAGCTTTCTTATGTAAAAGGTATTTTTTTCAAATAATCAAACAATTTTTAATATCAGATCAAAGCAAAATGTAATTATTCTGAAAGCTCAGTTCAACTTCATCAAGCACAGATGTGATCACTGCTAGACCCATAGAATCAAACTACATAAAAGAAGTTGTCTGAAAGCATCAAGTATACTAAAACCACCCACTAAGTACCAAATAAAAAAACAGAGAAGGACAAGAAACAGTCAGTGCCATCTATCAGTCTGGAGTCAGATACAAAGTCATATTTTTAAATGCTTTGGGCCTCCAGTGAACCAATGAAAGCCATTATCTAAACATGGAGAAAACATGTAAGAGAGGCTTCCTACAGAAACTGCACTCTAATATAAAAGAGCTTGTTTTATGTTTTATTGCCTCATTACTGGCAATCAGTGCAGTAATGCCTTCGTGAAGATGCATATAAATGTTTCTGTAAACATTGAGACTCAAAGGAAACATGTTTCTGCCTTAAGTCTTTTGTACCATTTTTGCATCTGTGGGACTACATTATTTTGCATCCGGTGCAGTCCGCGAACATGAATGCCTGCAGGTCCAAATGACTTTCCATATTAGCTTTCTTTGCAAATTTACTGAGGTCTGTCAAAACACATCATGCTGAAGTCTACACCCAAACTAATGTCATTTAAGCAGAAAAAATAGATGTTTACTCTAAAAATCTGCATGACTGCCCAGTAATCACATTTATCCTCATTAATTTTAGATTTATCTCTCCAATAAGTACATCTAGGCTTCATGTGTATCTCTGTCCTCGGTTTGATTTTCATTTGGAACAGTTAGTAGAGTTGCCCTGCCTACTTGCACAGATCTTTTTTTACTGTGTCCCAGCAGGTTATTGCATAGTACTGGTATAGTCATCCATGTGGGGGAGATACTTGCCACTTCTCCTATATTGAAAACACAGTTTAGGTTTGACATATGAGAAGATCTCCTTCACACATCTACCTCTAAAGTGAGACTCAGTAAACTAACAGTGGTCTCTTGAGAGCTCCTTAATTTGGCTGCTGTGCACCTACTGTAGGAGCAAACTGAGAAATGATGCAAGGAAAATTGTGGAAAGTACGTTGGTGATAGTTAGTCTACAGAATCGTGTATAAAGATGTAATTAGAGTGAACGTTTTCCACAGTTGCAGTGTCACGTATTTTGGTCACAGGTAGAGATTGTAAGACTTTACACTCAGGACATTACTTATAGCTGGCATATTTAGGGTGAATTAACTCTCTAATGAGGAATAGAGCACCAGAAAACTAACAAGAATTATGTCCATTTATGTTTTGGTTCTATTTTCTTTATTAGTAAAATCTAATAAAATTTCTTCTTCAAAGGTGTTTGCATGTGTTTTGCAAGGATGCAGTTGTCTGTGAGAACACTGTATGGATATCAGAAAAATTGCAATAAAACACCTGGAAGCAGTTCTTGAAGAGGAACAGAATTAGATTTTAATAATGGCCATTGCATAGATCATTTCCAGCCAAACTGTTCTAAGAACCATTTGGTCTGCGCCACACGTTCCACTAGGATGATTACCGTATTTTCCGGACTACAGAACGCACCTGGTTATAAGTCGCACCCAGTACATTCTTAAAGGGAAAAACATTTTGTACATGCATAAGCCGCACCTGTCGATAAGCCGCATGTGCCTACATACAGACGGTACACAGAAAGAGTTTTCAAAGTTTTAGTAATATACCTTTGCTTTTCTTTCCAAACAGTGCCTGTGACGCGGCAGTAACACAGCAGCAATACGGTAGTAACATAGCACTAACAGGGCTGGTTAAAAAAACATACCGGTAAAAGTCACTGAGAGCTGTCTTCATCTTCCTCCTGAGCACTGAGACGTGTTATCATACATTAAATTTGCGTCTTCCTCTACACATATATTCCCCCTGTCTCACTCTTACCTTTTCTGCTCGAGCGCCCCTAGCGGCCGTTAGAAAAAAATGCATAAATAAGCCGCATCATTGTATAAGCTGCAGGGCTGAAAGCGTGAGACAAAAGTCGTGGCTTATAGTCCGGAAATTACGGTGCAGTCTTAATGATTTTTTTCAGAGCTGCTGCATCACCTGCTACTTTCACCAACAATTATTACAAGACAGACAGACTCATGATGTCCGCAGTCCCACCGATTAGCCTCACAATACATGGACCTGCAATGCAACCTACATCATCACAATCAACAGCAGAGGGATTGACACCTAAGCAGAGACAGGTGTCATTGTCTCTGCTTAGCCAAATACAGCAGCGACCACTATGATTTAGGGACGTAATTGGAGTTACACTCTGTCTCAAACCAAATAATTGAACCCAAAGTAATTATTATTTTTTTCTCCAATTTCTGTCAAAAGTTATTGCAAAATATTTGTTTGATAAGCTTACATCTTTTGATTCTTGTAAAGTCATCAACAAAAATACAAAGTAGAGTTAGATTTTTATTAGATCTTTGTGCTTTTAATGGCTTTATATTTTTAAATGCTAAGTGGAATTTTATACTTCACTACATAGATTTGCTTGTATATTTTCAGTGTTCATTTCTTATTGGAAAAAAAATGCATTACTGTATCATTTCTTCCAGTTTATTCCATAATGTCATATAAACATGGATACCCACCACCCTTTTCTAGTAGGACAGCTGCACAATGAGCTGGGAAATTCAGGAATTGAATAATGAAAGGGAGGCTGCAAGCAGACTGTGTGCTCATGAAGAAGATGGAGGAGCATCATGAGGTAGCCTGCTGAAAACACTGTGCAGAGGGTGGAGAAAAGAAGATGCATGCACATCTGAGTAATTCAAACTGTTTTGAGCTACTCAACACTGCCATCCCTCATCATTTATTAATCTTCTATAGGAATATGCATCCAGCCTGCTCCAGTATTCTCCAAGATGGGAAGAAATAATTATGGCTCTGTATCATCCTGACACCAACAGCGTATTACATTTTTTTTTGTTATTGTAGGTATTTCAACTGCAATCATCATCAGCTGACGTTTATCATCTGTTTCAGTGTTACTTCATGTTTCTGGTGGTTTCAACACTACAAAGTGATTAAAGAGGCAGCACTGTAATATTTAAAGGGTCCTATAAACCTCACAACTACAGTCTCACCTTTGTCGTCACATTATTAGGGCTCAATGTCACTGGTAGTATTTGTTAGACATTTGTGATCTATTAAGATGAATAAAATGAATTTCAGATCGGTGCTCTTGCAATTTCAGTCACTCAATCTGGCTTGTTGGTGGGTATTCAGTCTGTGATCTGCCATGGTTCGGTTCTGATTAAATTCTTGAAACTGCTGCAGATACCGACCTTGATGTATTATTAGCCATTATTGAGCCATATTAATTGTTTAAAACAATGTCATGTTTTGACTGACACCTCAGCCAGTCCACGGTTTCTGTTCCATGGTGGTATGAGAGGACTTATTTGTGCACACCTGACTAAAGCATGGGTGCAACGTGACTAAGGCTCTGAACCACTATGTTGCTTGTTGATTTTCTTTTGTATTTCTTGCATTATCTTGTTAAATAGTATCTGAACAGATGGGAAGTCTTTTCAGTGTTTACTATCTCATCAATTTCCATATTTCATAATCTGTAGAATTGCATCTATTAAACCACTGGACATGTAGCACAGCTTGTTTTTGATCAATGAGGAATCTATTTATAGTGCCTATTAAATGTGTTTACCCATTTGGACATTGTTATTGCTTTTCCAAACCAATCATTATCTACGTAATCTAGCATTTTTGATCAAAAACTTACAAAACATTTTAACATCAAAATTAAAACTGATTTTTACAAAAATAATGACAATAAAAAAATATATTTTACATAAAATGAGGAATCATAAATATTGCATAAATATTCACCTCATTTTAAGTGGCTAGATGGATCCTAAAACCTACAATTTTTTGCACTACAGGGAATGGTGGTGACATTAGATCCCCTATCCTCCAGGGTGTATTGTACATTTCATGCAGCTTGTGGAGCCCTGTGTTGGCTATGCAGTGTGCAGGACAGAGGACATACTGTGGGTCAGTGGCTGCAAAAGACTAAGATAGGTTGGTCGTCCATAACAATAAATTTTGTCACCTGCTCTGTAATCTGAGAGCATTTATTTGTCCTCTTTATCTCGCTTGCTTTCAGTGAGCAACTCAATGTATTCATTTGAGTGTCTTAAATTTGATGTGAATTTAAATGAGTATTCAGTTTACCGTAATTTCCGGACTATAAGCC